>CM076573.1:84231147-84308233 GCA_034641835.2 Pinus albicaulis | reverse complement strand
ACCAAATATATTCCCCCACCAATGCGTAATAAAAGTAAAAAGGAAGAGAATTGTTGGAAGTGTGGAGACAAATATTTCACAGGACATAAGTGTGCAATCCAAAAACCTTATAACTGTGAAGCAGATTATAATGATGATGTAGATGTTAAATGTAAAAAAGTTTCTGCTAGCCGGGAAACTATTAAAGAAACAAATAGGCAACAATGGAAGCAAATGGAATCCATTTCCATTGATGACTACCCGCTGAAGCAAGACAATAAGGTATGCATACAAGCGCAGAGCTGTGTGGGAGAGTATGACATTAATCAGGACACCATAATTAACACCATTGTGGAGCTCTATGAATGCAAAAGGAAACAACTGATAAAGGAATTTTCTCAGTTTGAAGAAGTGGATTCAGTTAGGTTGCGTTCTGTTCCAATTTTAGATAGTAAATTGCCAAGAAAGAATGCAATCCTCAAGGGGCGGATTGATGACCCTCATAATAGTCTCCGTGCCTATGTTGTTTTCAAAGATAAAGAATCAGCAAATGCTGCTTTGCCACACAACCTGGCAGAGCTTGGTGGAAATCATATTCGTGTGGATAGAGCATATCCACCTTGCAAGAAACTTAAAGGCGAAAACCATTTTACTTTTGATTATAAGCGGACTGTATTTGTTCGGTATCTTCCTTTTGATGTGAAGGAGGAAGAACTATATCAGCTATTCCTTGGGATTAAACATTTGGAGAGTGTTGAATCTATTCGGGTTATTAGAGATCCTTAAAATAGCAGAGGAAAGGGCATTGCTTATGTTCTGTTCTGTTTAAATATTTCCTCGCAGACGAGAAGCAGATACAAGATACTCGAATTTCTGCGAGGGGGAGCATACGGCCAAGTCTATAAAGCGCAAGACAAAGGAACTGGGGAGTTTGTTGTTGTTAAGATGGTGAAAGATGCGATGCAATTTGAGTCCGTCTTGAAGGGCGTTCTTCGGGAAGTTTGCATTATGCGTCGACTATCTCACCCTAACATACTCTCCTTGATGGACGTTTTTCTGAATAGCCCTGAAGACAAAAATGATAAAACTGACTTGTACATTGTGTCACAATTTGCTGATAGAGGTTCTATTCCGGATTTCCAAGGTCCACTATGTCCTGATGATGTCAAGCATCTCATGCGGCAGATACTGGAGGGGCTTAAATATATGCATTTCTGCAATGTCTGGCACAGGGATATAAAAGCTGGAAATGTATTGGTAATGTCACCCTTGACTGTCAAGATTTGTGACTTCAATCTTTCGCGCCCAGTCCAAGAGGTAACCAGCGATGTAAACAATCAAAGATGTTATTCAATATCTGTTAGGACACCTACTTATCATGCTCCAGAACTTATCATATCACCTGGAAACTATGACTTAGGAATAGACATATGGGGAGCAGGCTGCATTTTTTGGAAATTGTTGAAGTTGTCTTCTCCTGGAAAACTTCAAATAAAGCATATCTTCCAACAAAAGGACACCAAGGATAAACATCCTGAATCTCAGGAGAAATTACCTGATTCTGAATTGGAGTATAATCTCAAAATCTCACCTGCAGCATCTCGTTCGATTTTTCTCCAATGGGAATCGCCATGGCAACTGCCCTTTTTAAGGGTGCAGGTCAATCCAAAATTACAGAGCTGAATGCTAAGAAAGGCCTTTATGAAGTCGATGGTAGGTCCATGGAAAAGTAGTATGCAGAACGTGATGACAAGTGACCCTGGTAATATCGAATATGCTATCGAAACCAATTTCGCTAACTATCCCAAAGGCATAGAATTCCAGAATGCCTTCCGCGATTTTCTCGGCGAAGGAATTTTCAATTCGTATTCCGAGTCATGGAGGTTCCAGCGCAAGATCTCCAACCTGGAATTCAATTCCCGAAACTTCCGCTTTCATGACCAGGCCTGCGTTAGAGAAGGGTTGAAATTCACTGACCGTCCAACCAAATCGTTGTTCTGTCATGATATCTTCATAGCCTATTGCTCTGCGATGCATTCACGAGCAGTTTTCAAAGGTGCTAGAGATATCCGTCAATCTGCCGGCTGGAGGCTTACAGCAATAGCGTATCAAGGTTCGAGCAGACGTGTCAAATCAGCGTGACTTTTCCAAGCTCATTCGATTATTAATAATTACATGTGTATATATATAATATTACGGTTATATATATATATATATATATATATATATATGTGACATAATATTATTAATATAATTATATAATAAATTTAATATAATTATATAATAATATTAATTTAAAAAAAAATTATTAATTTAATTAATTAAAAGTACTATTTAATTAATTAAGTTAATGAAAAAAAAAAGAAAGGAGAAGATAAAGTATATACATAAAGGAGTTAAATACTAAATATATATATATTCAAGTTCCGTCTTAAGGAAGGAAAAAAGTTATTATTAGAAGAAAAAAAAAATGAGAACATGGATTTAGGACGATGTGAAAAGCACAAGGAAGGTACCAGTGATTTAAGACATGCTTAGCAGATAAATTCAAGTAAAGGGAAGTGTCGAAAAGTTAAGCTTTGAGGACAAAGCTTTTCGAAGAAGGAGGCAATGTTATGAATCTAATTCATAACTAAAGTAATAAATATAGTTATTAATAGAATAAAATAGAATAAATGTAATTACTAACTAATCAATTAGGATTATGTTAAATAATCATTAGGTTAATGAAAAGGCATGTCTAAAAGACATGCCCATTCGTGAAAAGGTACCTGCATGGGTATAAAAGCGGGACCTCATTGTAATCATTCAATCATGTCATATCTTATCAATAAAATATTTATTATTATAAATACCTCGTGTATTTTTATAATTAAAGCTATTTCTGCTATCAAGTCAACAAGCGTACAAGTCTTACTGCTACACAAGTCTTACTGCCATGTATTCAAATCTACGAATTCCGTTGTTATAGTGGTCTCAAAAATAATGCTTCTCTTCTTATACAATCTTCTTACAATGAGACTTCTAAGACCCAAAGACCTAAGTCCAAGATCTTCCCAAGTACCAAGTAAGCCCCAAAGAAAAGTCTTCTTCAAGGCATCTTCCAAATTTTGACCTACTGGAACTTCATCCCAGATTTTCAGCCATGCAACTACACCTTAGAATTTCAGCCTTGTAATTTTGACCTCCTACAGTTGGCAACAATGAAACCCTAAATTTACACGTGTGGAGAGAGAGAGAGAGAGATATGATCCCAATACACTTTGACTTATTTTCTTCATCCCTTCCATCTCTTTTTCTCCTTCGTTATTGTAGATCAAACTTGTGTGATATGTGTGTCTCAAATGAGATTGAGCTCCTTGTATTTATAGCCTTCTTGAGGGGTTGAATAACCCTCCCTTAGTCTGACTTTTCCTTGACTGGGGTCAACTTGGTCGTGGAGGAACAAATGAATTTTTCTTGATAAAATAAATATTTTTCTTTTTTACAATGAGTCTAAATGGAACTATAATACATGGCATAAATTCTTCTTTGTCCTAGAAAGACCTAAAGACCTAGAAGCATGAAGAACATGCTTTTGACCTAGACTTGAACATGAAACCCATGCTTTACATAAAATAAAATAAAAATTCTTTTGTTTCTTTTTTTTTTCTTTATACAAAGTATACAATGTCATGATTACAAATAGGTCATTGTGAAGACCAAACCTAGTTATAATTTCCAACAGTCCCTCTTAACTAGGGAGGTATTCATAGTCCCATGACATGGTATAAGGAATATCATCCTTGAAGCATTCTCATAAGAGGAGTCAGTTTGATAAGCCATCTTTGTCAAGCATCTATTGTTGAGATTTGTGGAGTGTTGGGGTAGCTTTAGATGTGCTCTAACTCCTAAAATTTGTCGAGGGACTAGAGTACATGAGATCTCCAAGACCCAGAAAGGGATTTGAGAAATTCCATCCAGTTTAAGAGAAAATTAATTAATTAATATTTTTAATTAAGGACCCTAAGTCTAACTTAGGAAAATTAAAATATTAAAGGTAATTAATTTAAACATGTGATGGAAATGACTTAAATCACACAGATCAAGCTTTCTTTTAATATTAGCCGTCAAATCAAGATTAGATCACGACCGTTGGTTTCCCAATGAGAAAAGTATAAAGGAAAGGCTTGGGGTCAATTGGAGAACACACATATGGAGGCAGATCACTGAGACTAACCAAGAATTCTAGGGCGTGGTTTGCTAAGAATTTCCAGAAGTGTTTCAGCTGCAGTGAGGGGTAGTATTGGCTAAGGGGATGTTCTGATCCTAGAGCCAAGAGTCAGCAAGAGGTAGAGAAGTAGTGTTAGGTCCCTATATTACTAGTATAGTCCCTTATTTTTGTTAGTGTAACCCCCTTATTGTTATTGCTGTACCCCTGTAACCCCCATATTGTTATTATTGTGCCCTTACATTATTATTGTTAGGTCGGCTAGGATTACATTGTGGCCCCATGGACTCCTATATATAGAAATAAGGTTTTTTCATTTGTATCATCCAATAATTGTTCATTTATGTAATGTATTGGAGGGTTCCCCCTCGAAGTGGCTTATTTCTAAGGCGTTGATCTCTCTTTTATTCTATTTTTAGAGCTGGTTTCATAACATTTGGTATCAGAGCTTTGGATTCTAGGGTTTCATTGCTCCAAACAGGTCATCATGGAATTTTCGCTATAAAGTTTTTTCTACGAAGGTTAAGAAGCTGAAATTTTTACAGAGCGAAGCCGAAATCCCGAGGAACGTTGTGTAAAAATTTCAGATCTTGGTTCGCAATATTTTCGAATATATGATCTATGGAAGTTAGGCTTGTTTTAGGCTCCCGAATTTCACCTAAAACAGGTCATCATGGAATTTGCGCTATAATTTTTTTTCTACGAAGGTGAATAAGTTGAAATTTTTATAGAGCGAAGCCGAAATCCTATGGAACTTCCTGTCCAAATTTCAGATCTTGGTTCACAATATTTTCGGAGATATGATTTGTGGAAGTTAAGGTTTTTTCAGATTCCAGAATTTCATCTCAAAGAGGTGACCATGGGAAAATCGTCCTAACTCTCTCTGTGAGCGTCAGATTGGAATTATGTAAAAAGTGGCCACAAGTACACAGGTTGTAGTTTCCTGTGTATAAATTTCAGAGCCGAAGGAGGAAATAGGGACACGTGGCATGTCATACAAGTTCACTCTACTGAACCAGTCCATAATTAGGTCATTGTGGGAGATTGGGCATAACTTTTCCTTGAAGAATCCAAATCAGGTCAGACCTGTGGAATTCGAAAGAAAATTTAGAGTGCTACTAGAGGGCCTAATTTCAGATATTTAAATCTGAAATCACATAGATAATTCAATTTCAATATTTAGCTCCTCAAAAGCAAGAAAAATGTGTGTATTTGTTTTTCCAAATTGCATAAGTCTTGTTTGAAGAATCAATTTGAATTGATTCCAAGGGCATATTGTAGAATAGATATCAGTATTGGGTTCTAAAATCCCCCCTAAAAATAATTCAACACCCATTAAGCCTTTAGAAGGCTATATTATGGCTCATGAAGATGAATAAATGCAACATGACACATCAAAATTACAAGAGCAAGTGCACCAAATTTGGCTCTCGCAAAGAGCAACAAAAAATGAAATGGATGTTTTGAAGAAAAGCTTGGAAGCTAAGATGGATGGTTTGAAGAAAGGCATGGAAGCTATGATGGATGGTTTGAAGAATGGCATGGAAGAAAAAATGGAAGGTTTGAAGGAATACATGGAAGGTTTGTCAAAGTTGATACAAGAAATGATTCCTAATGGCGAAAAGATAGTAGAGGAAGCTCATGATGTGAACAAAATAAATGTTAATTGTGATTTCATAAACTCTAATGTTAGATTGAAGAACCACCATATTCCAAATATGGATATGAGGAAGTTTGATGGCAAGGATCCCGTAACATGGATACTACAGATGGAGCAATATTTTGATCTCAATAATGTGCAAAACACACAAAAGGTACGCATTGCAAATTTACATTTAGAACAAAATACATTTGTATGGTATCGATGGCTTTGCTCCCGTAAAAAAATTGTCACTTGGTCAATTTTTATGAAGGAAATGATAGCACATTATGAGGATACAAAGAGCAACACCTTCTTTAGCCAATTGATAAATCTAAAACAAAAGGGTTTAATGGGGGAGCACATTGAGGACTTTCAAAAATTGAATATAAGGGTAACTGATATTCCAGAGGAACACAGGATTGATCTCTTCATAGGTACTTTAAAGGATAACATCCAACATGAAGTTCGCGTTTTGGAACCTGATTCATTGGAGAAGGCATTCAAGTTGGCAAGAAAATTGAATGTAAAATTATGGCAACAAGGAAGCCTATCACTCACTTCTATAAAGAGGGAAGTGTTGCTACTCCTAGATTTCCACAACCTACAAGGTTGACACCACAACAATTGGAAGAAAAAAGAGCAAAAGGGCTTTGCTACAGTTGTGATAGCAAATACACTAAAGGTCATAAGTGTGCGGAGAAGAAATTATTTTACATAGATTGTGAAGAGGAAGAAGAAAATGAACAAGAAGAGGATATACACCAGGAACCAACCCTAGAAGAGGAAGAAATGAGTCCGACCATATCGTGTAATGCATTAGCAGGAATTACCACTCCTCAAACTCTCAAGATAGAAGGACATATCAAGAAGAAAAAGGTAATAGTGTTGATTGATTCAGGTAGTACCCATAATTTTATTCATTGTAAGGTAGCCAAGGAATTGAATTGTTTCCTATACCCAACACCAAAATTTCAAGTGATGGTTGCAAATGGAGGAACTATAAATTGCTCTGGAAAATGCCATAATATCAAGCTAACCATGGGGGAATATGTATTGACTAGTCCAATGCTTTCCATTCCTATGGGAGGTGCCGATGTTGTACTAGGAGTACAATGGTTACAATCTTTGGGGACGGTAGCTTTTAATTTTCAAGAACTTTTTTTGAAATTTTTTTCAGAAGGAAAAGAAGTCGAATTACGGGGTATTGAAGGGAAGCCGGGAAGGATAATAAGCTCTAATGTCATGACAAAGCTTCTAAAGAAAGAACAACGAGGCGTAATTGCACAATTATGCTCACTAGAAGTTCCGACATCAAAATCATCTATTTCTGCAGATCTCCAACAAGTCTTGGACAATCATTCCGAGGTGTTTGAAACTCCCAAAGGACTCCCACCTATTCGTGATCATGATCATGCTATTCATTTGATTCCAGGAAGTGTTCCTCCAAACATCAGGCCTTATAGATATCCTTATGTCCAAAAGAGAGAAATTGAACATATGATTGCATAAATGTTAGAGGTTGGTATAATTCAACCTAGTCAAAGTTCTTTCTCTGCTCCAGTAGTATTGGTGCACAAGAAGGATGGATCATGGCGCATGTGTCTGGATTATAGGGAGCTCAATAAGCTCAATATTAAAGATAAATTTCCCATTCCCGTGATTGATGAATTATTGGATGAATTAAATGGAGCAATTTATTTTACCAAGTTGGATCTTCGTTCAGGATATCATCAAATTAGAATGAAGACTGAAGATATTCTGAAAACAACATTTCAAACTCATGAAGGTAAAGCAATTGCGAGGATTTCTCGGGTTAATAGGGTATTATCGCAAGTTTGTTAAGAATTATGGGAGAATAGCAAATACCTCTAACAACATTATTGAAGAAAGATGCATTTTCATGGACTCCTGAAGCAACTAAGGCCTTTGAACATCTTAAAGAGGCAATGTGCCTAGCACCGGTCTTAGCTACGCCAGACTTCACAAAAACCTTTATTGTGGAATGTGATGCCTCAGGAAATGGAATTGGTGTGGTTTTAATGTAGGAAGGAAGACCCATTGCTTTTGAAATTCATCCAATAAAAGGAAAGTATTTACAGAAACCTATTTATGAGAAGGAAATGTTAGCAATACTGTATGCACTAAAGAAATGGCGAACTTACCTAATGGGAAGACACTTGAAGGTAAAAACTGATCATGATAGTCTTAAACAATTTTTGGAACAAATACTATCGTCAGAAGAGCAGCAAAAATGGGTCACAAAGATGTTGGGTTATGACTTTGAAATAATCTACAAAAAAGGAAATCCTAATGTTGTTGCAGATTCACTCTCAAGAAAGAATGAAGAGGTGGAAGCATTGCTTTGTGCCATTTCTATTATCCAAATCCGAGCTGGGATAATTGAAGCAAGGGATGAATGGAAGAAGGATGAAGAAGTGTGGACACTCATTCAAAAGTTGCAAAGAAGATCCTAGTACATATGATACATTTAGTTTGAAAAATGATTCCTTATGGTGCAAATATCGCTTATATATTTGCAAGAATTCCCAACTAAACAAAAGATCTTTTTTGGAATTACACACTTCTCCTTTAGGAGGACACTTGGGATTTTTAAAACTTACCACAGTGGTGTAGGAAGAACTAATTATTTTGGGATGGCCTTAAATCTTATATTCAAAATTTTGTGGCAGAATGTTTTGTTTTCCAGCAAAATAAAGTTGAGACAATTAAGACCCCAGGTCTTCTACAACCTTTAACCATTCCAAGTCAACGTTGGGAGAATATTTCAATGGATTTATCATAGGTTTACCTAAGTCAGAAGGAAAGAGTGTCATCATGGTTGTACTTGATAGAACTACCAAGTATCCAGGATTTTGTCCATTATCTCATCCATTTAAAACAAGTACAATTGCTATTGCATTTATGGAAACAATTGAAAAGCTACATGGAATCCCATTTACAGAACGCAAATGTAATAAACACATAACCATAGATACAGAGATGCAGCGGAAATAACACTTCATTTCATTAATATCGAATAACAGAAAGATGCTTACAGACATAATGGAAATAAAATAGCTAGGGTGCTGGTAGCAAATCTCTGAGAAGAGATGTGGTGGCTACAGACCTCTGAACTGCTTTACAATGAGGCGCGAGGGCCTATTTATTATTGAGAAACAATGGAGAATCCTAAACATCCCAAAAACCTAACCCTAGGAGATGAAGCGCCAAAACTATGGGCCCTGTTTGGGTAAATTGGTGTTTCAACTTCCCAGGGACGTAACTTTGGCATACTCTCTCCGTTTGACGCATATGATACATCATTAGAAAGCTCTATCCGAGGACTACAGCTGTCGGGATGAATTTTATCGTCCCCATGGGCGTTCGTCGAGGTTTGCAAGGCTGATCTTGCAAAGGTTCCACCAGATCAAGCCCTAGCTCCTTATCCCCGACCTCGTTGGGGACATGCAAAGAAGGATCGAGAAAAAGCAGACCGCTCTGATACCACTGATCCGGATTTATGCAGGAACGCAACAGAATAAACACATAACCATAAATACAGAGATGCAACGGAAATAACACTTCATTTCATTAATATCAAAATCACAGAAAGATGCTTACAGACATAATGGAAATAAAATAGCTAGGGTGCTGGTAGTGAATCTCTGAGAAGAGATGTGGTGGCTACAGACCTCTGAACTGAGTTACAATGAGGCTCGAGGGCCTATTTATTATTGAGAAACAATGGAGAGCCCTCAACATCCCAAAACCTAACCCTAGGAGATGAAGCACCAAAACTATGGGCCCCGTTTGGGTAAATTGGTGTTTCAACTTCCCAGGGACGTAACTTTGGCATACTATCTCCGTTTGACGCACATGATACATCATTAGAAAGCTCTATCCGAGGACTACAACTTTTGTGACGATTTTGATGATCAAAATTGCAACAAATTTTCATACCAAAAAACGTCGTTTAGGGCCTCAAAACGGCTCCGGAAGTTCAGGACCCGAAAAACTGCTAAAAATAGTAAGTTATGCCAAAACTGAAAAACTGAAAGAGACAATGGTGGGGGCCCAAGTGGAATAGGCGGGTGGCCACCAATATCCACCCGGATCAACATGGAAACCTCGAAGATTGGCTGTAAGGATGAGATCCCATTTTTACTGGAAATTTTTGGACGGAGTTATTTTCTTGTTTGGGTACTCAATTAGCTCATAGCTCATCTTATCATCCTCAATCTGATGGTCAAACTGAGATAGTAAATAAATGTTTGGAAGGATATATTCGTTGTTTTGTATATGATAAACAAACACAATGGGTCAAGTGGTTACCTCTCGCTGAATGGTGGTATAACACTTCCTTCCATACTGCAACAAAAATGACCCCATTTATGGCACTTTATGGATATCATTCACCGTCCATCACATCATCTTTAAGAGAAAATTCTAAGGTTCAAGCAGTGGAATATCACATCGAGCATCAACAAGAAGTTCTCCAACTCTTAAAGGATAACCTAAATTTGGCACAAAATCGAATGAAACAACAGGCAGATCAACATCGCAGCGAGAGAAGTTTTAATGTAGGAGATTGGGTATTTTTACGGCTACAACCATACAAACAAATGTCCCTCAAGCAAGCTAAGAAGGATAATAAATTATTGCCAAAGTACTATGGTCCTTACAAGGTGTTGCAAAAGATTGGTACTATGGCATACAAATTGGAGCTTCCTGCTTATTCGCGAGTGCATCCAGCTTTCCATGTTTCATGCTTAAAGAAGGTTATAGGTGAAAATATTCTAGTTCAAACAATATTGCCAGAACTCGACTTGTGCAACGAAACCATATTGGAACCTGAAGGATTCATGGAAACAAGAACTCGACAACTACGAAATCGATCAATTTTAGAGTATCTCATCAAATGGAAGAACTTACCCACTAAAGATTCTACATGGGAGGATGAGAATTTTATACAGAAGCACTCGGAGCTACTCAAGCGTCGAGGACAACAATTTTTTGAAGGAGAGGAGCATGTTAGGTCCCTATATTACTAGTATAGTCCCTTATTGCTTTTAGTGTAACCCCCTTATTGTTATTATTGTACCCCTGTAACCCCCATATTGTTATTATTGTGCCCTTACATTATTATTTTTAGGTTGGCTAGGATTACATTGTGGCCCCATGGACTCCTATATATAGAAAGGAGGTTTTGTCATTTGTATCATCCAAGAATTTTTCATTTATGTAATGTATTGGAGGTTGCCCCCTCGAAGTAGCTTATTTCTAAGGCATTGATCTCTCTTTTCTTCTATTTTTGGAGCTGGTTTCATAACAAGTAGTAGTTAGAGAAGCACAGAGGGAGAAGCAGCTACACAGTGCAGAGGGCTTCAGTGCTACTCAGACCCAAAAAGGGAAACACAGAGGCAACAGGGGGCCATTAGGGCTTACACAGGCCAGGAAGAGGTAGCGCAGGGACTGCGTGACCCAGTCTGGGGTTATGCAGGCCTCTCTTGAGTAGCACAGGGGCACCAACAGGCTAGCATAGTTGACGCAGAGGGCTTCAGAGAAGCGATGGGGTTTTTGAAGACAGAAAGGGGTTGAGTTTTGTAAATCCTATTTGAGAGTGTGAATCAATCCAGTTTTCCATCTCCAGAATAGAGGTACTACTGCAGATTTTTTATTTCTTTGTCGGGTTAACCAGTAAGGTGCCAAAATTTTCCGTACTCAGATTCTAATTAATAATATAAACCCTACAGCAGCCAGAAGACTGGTTTCCCCACATTGGGTTTTTCCGAGGACAGTTGTCCAAACAAAATTGTGTGTCACTTTGTTTATGTGCATGTATTCAGTTTAGATATGTATCTGTGAAGAACTGTTAATGTGTTTACTTTGATATTAATGCTGAAATTTCAGATTAATAACTTTTTTAAGTAGGATAATTATAATTGGATTTAACAATAGGGTTTTTTCATAAGTAAAATTCAGAGATTTTCACATGGTATC
This sequence comes from Pinus albicaulis, assembly GCA_034641835.2. Taxonomy (NCBI): domain Eukaryota; kingdom Viridiplantae; phylum Streptophyta; class Pinopsida; order Pinales; family Pinaceae; genus Pinus; species Pinus albicaulis. The sequence continues at coordinate 84,296,402 of CM076573.1, read as the reverse complement.
AGAGAGATTACAGATCTAGTTGAATCAGCAAGAAGACTGAAGAATCCTTGCTACAGAAAGCAGTAAAGAAAGCAACAAAAACCCCAGAAAACTGGACCAAAGAGTACAACGTAGCAGCAGAGGGGAGGAGAGCCACACAAAGGCCAGAGTGACGCAGTCTCCACGAAGGCCTATGTACTAACTGCGCAAAGACAACGCTAGGATTGTCTGCTCACATAGAGGCCATCCAGGGTGATGTAGTCCTGAAGCTGTTGCTGATTTAGAGTGCCGAAAGCAGTGCTGCAGAGCTTCAATAGTTGTTGGTGGGGTTAAATATTTGAAGGTGTAGAAATTAACCTAAGCTATTGTTGAAAAAGAGCGGGAGGAGAACATCTTCTCAGAGGATTTCTAGCCAAATAAATCTGCAGTCTGATCAGAGGATCAAAGAGAGCTGATTCGTTGAGATTTGACAGAATTCCAAGAGAGGAAGTCAATTTTCAGAGGGAGTAGAGGGTGCCTTTCTCACCAAGGACCCTAGATCTAAGTCTCTAGCATAGAGAATATGATTAGTACACAGATTTGCTGAGCAGATGGCACCTCACGGACTATGTGATCCGGATAGGTTGGACGACCTGTCCAACTTTGCAGTATGGAAGGCTAGAATCCTGGTAGTCATGGAGGCATACAATCTGAGGGAGCATGCAGAGAAAGTCCTAGCCACACCGACTGATGCAGATCTCCTGAGGAATCATGAAGAAGCAACAACACATGCCAAGCACTTCATAATGTATGAGGTTAAGGATCATGTTGTACCACACATAACCGAAAAGAAAACGACTAATGAAATGTGGAAATCCTTAACCGCCTTATATGAAGGAAGATTCATCCAAAGGAGAATGCTTCTGGAGAATTAGATGAGGTTATTTATGATGGCCAAGGGAGAAGAGATTGAACCCTTCCTTTTCAGATTACAAGCGATCAAGGATTAGTTGACTGCCATGGGATTGAAAGTGGAGGATGATGTGATGGTGAGGACTGCACTCAATGTGGTCATAGAGGACTAGGAAAATTTTTCCCAAAGTATCTTGGGCAGAAGGACCTTCCCAACTGGGACAGTATGTGGGAAATCATTTGTCAAGAAGAACTCTGTCAGTTGACCAAGAGACAGTACAACACCGGATCAATTAATGTGAATAAGGAAGAGGAAAAAGATGCAGCCTTGGCATCAAAGAGGTAGCAAGGGAGGAAGAAGTGTGATCTATCAAAGATAAAGTGTTTCCAGTGCAACGAACTAGGACATTTCGCCAACAATTGTACTCAAAAGAATAAGGAAAAGGAGGCTTCTACCTCCAAGGCTGCTATGGTAGATGATGGCTCCGAAGATGACGTAGCCATAAGCACTCATGAACCACGAAAGTGGGGCGACATGGATCTGTAGATCAAATACAAAGTGGTGGCAATATCCTTGAGTAGCCCAACTCTTGGATCACATACGAGCTACGAGAGCCTTAAGACGATAGCAAGACAAGTGGAGCAGTGGGTGAAAAGAGTCACAGATGAAGCAGAGGCAGAGGTGGATGCTGAGAGGGAGAAAAATAGTGTAGATGTAGCAGTAGCGTGGCAGGGCAGTGAAAAGGGGCTGATGTGACTTCAACAACGTAGTGCCGGCTAGCTTACGTAGAGCAGAGATGCAACAACGAAGTGCCTTCAGGAGGACATCACAGAGCAACAACTGCTAGAGCTTTAGTGATGAGGATGCAACCCACTGACTTATCTGTTAAAAATGGGAAGGATTTTTCACTTGTTTCTCTCAACAACTGAGTTGTAGTGCAACAGTTGGCAGCACGATGCAGCAAATTGAGACGGAGCCGCAGTATGGATGTAGCAGTTGTGGTGGTAGCGTGATGGGAAATAGTACGGGAGAGCATTGAAAATGCAGTGATGAAGGGAAACATGCCAAGCATCATTGCAGAAACCCACACTAGAGATAAGTATAGAGCTTTGGGGTGAAGTAGTGTTGTGCTAGAGCACTTTACTCGCTAAGAGGGAGTGTTGATATTTGTTGAGTGTTGGGGTAGCTTCAAATGTGCTCTAGATTCTAAACTTTGTGGAGGGACGAGAGTACATGAGATCTCCAAGACCTAGAAAGGGATTTGAGAAATTACATCCGGCTTAAGAGAAAATTAATTAATTAATATTTTTAATTAAGGACCCTAAGTATAACTTAGTAAAATTAAAATATTAAAGGTAATTAATTTAAACATGTGATGGAAATGACTTAAATCACATGGATCAAGCTTTATTTTAATTTTAACCGTTGAATCAAGATTAGATCACAAATGTTGGTTTCCCAACAAGAAAAGTATAAATGAAAGGCTTGGGGTCAGTTAGAGAACACACATACAGAGGCAGAGCACTGAGACTAAGTTGGAATTCTAGGGTGTGGTTTGCTAAGAGTTTGCAGAAGTGTTTCAACTGCAATGAGGGGTAGTATTGGCTAAGGGGATGATCTGATCCCAAAGCCAAGAGTCAGCAAGAGGCAGAGAAGCAACAGTCAGAGCAACGCAGAGGGAGCAGCAACTACGCAAGGCAGAGGGCTTCAGTGCTACACAGGCCTAGAAAGGGCAGCGCAGAGGCAGAATGAGGCCATCAGGGCTTACACAGGCCAAGCAGAGGCAACACAGGGACTGCATCACCCAATTTGGGGTTACGCAGGCCTCTCCTGAGCAACGCAGGGGCACCAACAGGCTAGAAGAGTTGATGTAGAGGGCTTCAGAGCAACGCTGGGGTTTCTAAAGACAGAAAGGGGTTGATTTCTATAAATCCCGTTTGAGGGTGTGAATCAGTCCAGTTTTCCATCTCTGGAATAGAGGTATTGCTGCAGATTTTGTATTTCTCTGTCGGGTTAACCAGTAAGGTGCCCAGATTTGCTGCAATCAGATTCTACTTAATAATATAAACCCTCTGACATCTAGAAGACCGGTTTTCCCGCATTGGGTTTTTCCAGGGACAATTGTCCAGAAAATCTTGTGTATCACTTTGTTTATGTGCATGTATTTAATTTATATCTGTATATGTGAATAACTATTAATGTGTTTACTTCGATATTAATGATGAAATTTCAGATTAATAACTTGTTTAAGTAGGAGAAGTATAACCGAATTTAACGATAGGGTTTCTGCATAAGTAATATTTAGAAATTTTCACATCTATACCATACCAACATTGTCATTGAAGGCCTTAACTAGACAATCTCATCTTCATTCGAGAAAATTATGTTGGGAGGCTTTACGTGTGTTGCCACACTACCTCTAAGGCACATACCCCATCCAAATTTTCACGAGGTATGTCCTTTTAGGAATTATTCTTATCTTGAATGTCCAATCCCGAATCCTCAAAGAATATTAGTCCTCTTCGACTACTCTTGTCTTGGATGCCCTACCTCATCCTCAAAGAGCATCGATCAACAAATTCTTTTCCTAAATTCTACAATCCATAAGAAGTTCCAATCTCATGTGCTTATCCAATCCTCCAGACTCCATTATTTCTTTATGGCCTTCACCAAGACTTACGGTTGTTAGTATTGGTCTAGTGCATGAACCATAAAGACAAGAACTATCCAACATCACTCCCTCTTAAGTAAGGAATATATGTCTACCAAACCAAGTTTGTCTCTCAAATACTCAATCTTCTTGTTTGGTAATGCTTTAGTCAGAATATCTACTACATGTTCATCAATAGGTATATAATGTAGCTCCATGACCACATCTCGTACCAGGATTTTGATGTAGTGGTACTTAGTGTTTATAAGTTTTTTCATAACATGAAACATCGAGTCTTCTGTCAATATTATACAACATCCATTATCAAAATGTTTACATGTAGGGTTAAGTGGTCTTTCAAACATATATGATAAAAACTTCCTAAGCCAAACAACTTCTCGCCACAATTCACTTGTAGTTACATACTAATCTTTAGCACTACTCAAAGAAACCGTATCCTTCTTTTTGCTCATCCATGAGACCATGGAAGACCTTTGGCTGAAGCAACCACCTGTTGTGCTTGTTCCATCTGTCTCACTACGACCCTAATTTGAATATGTATATCCCATGAGTTGGATTTCATTACTAGTATATTAGAGGAAGTGATGTATGGTTCCACAAAAATATCTTAGGATATGCTTGGATACAATCCAATGATCATGTTTTGGCTCCATCTGAAATTGACTAAGGATGTTTAATGGAAAAATTTTTTTAGGTCTTGTGTTTACCAAATACACCAAGGACCCACTTCAATTGTTTGTAGCAAGTGGGATCAACCGAACTAGAATATGAACTCCTCAAATTCTTTATATTGGTAATCATATGAGTCATCATAGGCATGTTGTCCATCATGCCAATTTTTTGAAGAATTTTGATCACATATTTCCCTTGACCAAGATATATCTCACCTCGCATTTTCCAAACTTCTAGTCCAAAGTAGTTATGCATAATCCCAAGATCATTAATATCAAACTCATTTGCTAACTAATTTTTGCATTCTTGAATCTGATGCTCTACACCTGTGACTAGTATATCATCCACATATAAGAGTATGATGATTGTTTCATATTTTACCACCCTGATGTATAGGTTAGGATCTGCAAAACTCTTGGTAAAACTAAGTCTCAATAGGTACACATCTGTTCTTTCATAATAAGCTCTAGGTGCTCTATTTAAGTGATATAGATATTTCTTCAACCTGTAGACATGAGTCTCCCTATGATTTATTTCCAATCCTACAGGCTTCTCAATATAAACCTCACCATCAATGGTCCCATTCATAATTTTTTCTTAACATCCATTTTATGGATGTTCCACCCCATAGTAGCATCCAAAGAAATAATTGATCTTATTGTTGTATATCTAGATGTAGGAGAAAAGGTTTCTTCATAATCAATACCTTTTTTCTGTGAGAAGCCTCTTGCTACAAACATTTCTTTGTATTTACCAATGCTCCCATTTTCAACATGCTTTATCACAATAAATCCGTATTGACATGACTATAGATTTGTCACTTGGCCTAGGGATTATTTCCCAGACATGGTTATTCATGATCGATTGGTATTCTTCCTACATTTTATTCCTCCACTCTTTATGTTTAGATGCATTTTCATAGGAGGAATCTTATGCTTCAACGAGCTTTGTCATATATGCAACATACCCATAATACCTCTTCTATCTTTTGCTTTCTCTTAAGATCCCCTTAGTTGTGTGTCCTTATGCTTCTTGTAGAGTAGCTCTCAACCAAGCATGCTTGTTTTTATTTTTTGGAACAATTACTTGTTGCAAAATATGACTAGGACATTCAATATCTTCTTGATTAGATGTCTGATCTTGACCATCATTGTCCCTTGAGATATCCTTAAATATAGGTATCTCTTCTTCATCAGAGTCGTGTGGAACATATTTTGATTTCATGTAATGCTATATTTTCATCAAAGATGGCATCCCTGATTACTTAAATTCGACGATCCTCCTTAATATATATTTTGTATGCCTTTGATGAAGCACAATATATATTTTGTATGCCTTTGATGAATATTTTGTATGTCATTTAGACTGGTAGGATCCAACTTCTTTCTATTTTCCTTGTGTATATGTATATACACACAACACCCAAATATTCAAAGATATCCACACTTGGATTCTTTCCTGTAAATGCTTCTTCCATAGTCACGTTGTTGAGAACCTTGTGAGGAGTTTGGTTATGCAAGTAAACAATTGTCACACATGCTTCTCCCCACAGGAATTGAGGGAGATCTTGATCATGTAGCATGTCCTTGACACATTCTTCAATTGTTTTGTTCTTCCTTTCATCCATGTCATTCTGTTCATGATTATAAGGAACAATTAGCTCCCTCTTAATCCTTGCTTCCTTGAAAAATGCTATTAGTTCTTTTGAAGTGTATTTTCCACCATCATTAGACCTCAATGTCCTGATATTTCCTCTTAGTTAGATTTTCCACTTCATTCTTGAATTCTTGAAACTTCTCAAATGCCTCATATTTTCTCTTGAGAAGGTATAGCCAAGTTTTCCTTTAAAAATAATGAATGAGGTCACATAATATTGATGCCCGCCAAGAGATTTTACTACCATAGGTCCACATACATCTCAATGTATGAGATCTAAAACTTCCTTAAATCTGGTATCACTTTTTGCAAATGGCTTCTTCATGTTCTTGCCTAAATAACATCCCTTACAGGTCCCTTCGCGATCTTCCTTCAATTCAAGGATGCCATTTACCATTTGACTTAGAGATAGAAAAACCTTATAGTGAAGGTGTACATACCTTCTATGCCACAATTCATAAGGGGTTGCATCATATATAATGTCCCCTTATGAATCCCAATCACCCTAACATTATCAATACTAGAGCCCTTACCCCAAACCAAAACCTTGCCATCAACAAAAGCTATTTTATCACCCTTATCCTCTAGAAAAGAAATATAAAGTAAATTTTTCTTCAAAACTAGAACATATAGAACATTGTTGAGGTGAATACATCCTCCAGACTAGAGCTCTAATGAATTATATCTAATCCTTTTCACTAGATAGCTCTTCTTGTCTCCACGTTTGATTGAATGAGAGGAGGTTCCTTTTGACAAAATTTAAATTTGGTTGCATTCTCCTGTCATGTGTTTGGAAGCACCACTGTTAATAACCCATACATTCTCGTCCTTAAAAGTGTTGGATAAAATGTAGAACACACTTCCATCTATTACTTCCTTTTTTAGCTTGGAGATGATATTTAATATTCAATCCTTGATAGATGTAGCGAGATTCCCAAGAAAATTGAAACCCTTCTTTACAAATATTTCCATAGTGCCAACCAAGATGTGATCTCCAGTCTCCTTCTTGCACCTTAACTCTGATACCATGTTGGAAAATCAAGGGACTTATGTATTATAGATGATTTTCCTTAACTTGATAATTACTTGTGATATATGTTAGCCTTTTGTTACTTTATTAGTTATTGTTCATCAAGAAATTACCAAAAGAAATGAATATCACAACAAGACAAAGTACCAAAAGCAATGAAGATCACAACAAGACAAAGTATACAAGATATAGGCTCCAAGGGAAAAACCCCTCCAAGGGGAAAACCCATAAATACTACTTCTCTTCTTATAGGATCTTCTTACAATGAGACTTCCAAGACCCACAAATCCAAAGCCCAAGATCCTCCCACATACAAAATCAGTCCCCAAACAAAGTATTCTTCAAGGGAGCTTCCAAATTTTGACCTATTATAACTTCATCCTGTATTTTCGGCCTTGCAACTACACCTCAAAATTTTGGCCTTGTAATTTCAGCCTCCTGCAAATGGAAGCAAAAAAACCCTAAATTCGCACATGTGGAGAGAGAGAGATGATCTCAAGGCACTTCAATGTATTTTCTTCGTCCTTTACATCTCTTTTTCTCTTTTGCTATTACATATCGAACTTGTGTGAGATGTTTGTCTGAAATGAGGTAGAGCTCCTTGTATTTATAGCCTTCTTGAGGGGTAAAATAACACTCACTTAGGTCGAGTTGTCCTTGATTGGGTCTCACTTGGTCTTAGAGGAATCAGTGTCTTTTTCTTAACAAAATACATATTTTCCTTTGTTATAATGAGTTGAAATGGGACTATAATGCATGACATAAATTTTTCTTTCTCTTAGAAGGACCTATAAAGACCAAGAAGCATGAAGAACATGATTTTGACTTAGACTTGAGCATGAAACCCATGCTTTAAATAAAATAAAAATTTATTTTCTTTATTTATACAATGTATACAATGCCATGATTACAAATAGGTCATTATGAATACTGAACCTAGTCAAGATTTCGAACAAAACTAGGTCTCCAAACACACATAATCAAGAAATTGCATGTCATTGTAATAAACTAGCATGAAGATTTAGAAATTATAGCAACAAAATAGGTTGTAACAAAAATATATTTATCTTCGAAAACTATGATAATAAAAATTGAAATGAGGGCTAAGAATAATACTAAACAAGAGAGTAAATTACAACATTTTTTAATGGTTTAAAAATACATCTAAGAACAAAACCACATGAATTTTCTAATGGAGGTTGGAATAATTGATTGATAATATGATAGAATCCATTAAGTAATGCAACAAACTACAATAATGAGAGAAAAATGTCCACTCAGTATCTCTGGACAAGAAATATGAGCTCCTACAACTAAAATTTGAGAGGCTGCAACTTTTCATGGAACATGATTTGGCTAACATGGAAAGGAGAGTGGGGAAAATAGAAGAGGAAAACTAGAGGGAGAGCGTTGATCAATAGGATAATACTGAATGTGACATGAGACCTCTAAGGAAATAGGTTTAGTGTGAACAAGATCAATAATTGCAAGTAAAGGAGGATGGGTCTGAGGTGCTAGAAGCTGTGCTAGGAATTGGAGCCTCAACTCATGGATAATGTGGTCTTGTCTATCTCATCCTATGAATGTATTTTAGATTTTAACTTCTCTTAGGGTTTTTCTGTTGGGTCTATAGTAGAAGTTTGTTTAGAATAATGGTTAAAATTTTAGTCAGAAATAGGAAGTATGTGTTATGGACATGTTTCATATGTCAAGTTTTATAACAAGCAACATGTTGTAAAGGCTTTGGACCTGATTCCAATTTTTTTAATAATAATTATCTACATGTTTCTTTGAAAAAAATATACATCTAACAATAGTTAAACCCTATATGTCACCCCTAATGTAAGGCTAAAAAATGCACATAAAATAATGCTTTTGCATTTTCAATATATTCCAAACAAATGCTAGCCCCAGGAAAATAATATCCTATACAATAAATGTTGAAAACATGTGATTTTGTTGTAAATTAACCCTAATTTTCTCTAAATAAAAAAGTAAAATGTGTTTCATAGAGTTAAATGATTGACACATTAGATAATACTAGAGCCTTTATGAGTTTAAGCCTTATGGACTCTGGAAGTAACAAATCCTTGGAAGAAAGGAGATGGATGTGGACACAAAGAAACTAAGGGATACTAACAGTTGAGATTCAACAGGATGATGATCCTAGTGAAAATTAAGCACCTTCACTAGGTGGGGCCCGCAGGCTATTTTTAGGTGTATGTCTATTTTTATAATGGTGAGCATATTCTAGAATTAGCAGGATGATGATTCTATATGGTTGATAAAATTCTATCTTTAGATGAATTTCTATTTTTAGAAGATGGGCGAAGTCTATTTATAGTTCGCTAATCTAAAAATAGAATGCATGCTGATTATTATTAGCCCTTAATAATAATTAGACAATAAATAGTAACTTATTCTCTTGGAGCACTTGATTTCAGTGAACAGATGTGGCACATTAGTGGGCTGAAGGAATTACGCAATTCCTAGGGTGGTTGGTGACTCATGCATGATGGACTTCATTGTAACTGAGTGTGACACAGTTGTAACAAAGTTGGAAGAGTAGTTATGGGAGTTTTTATTTAGTTTAACTCAGTTAAGTGAGTTAAAATTAGTTGTGCTAGTTGTAACTAAAGATACACTAGTGAAAGATGAGTGAATTAATTATTTAATTAATTCACAAGTAGTGTCTTATTTGCAACTGAAGAAATACAACAGTTAACTACTTGCATGTAAGATCCAGTGGAGACCCGGTGGAGAGATAGGTCAAAGGGTGTGTTTGACTATCAGTTGTGACTATAGTGATGCATTCATTGCGTAGCGCAAGCAAGGCAATATCGAATTCATTCAAGGATATTCTTCAGTAGGGATTGCGCAGTGGAGGCAGGCTGTCAGGAGGCAAGAAATTGGTGCATAGATATGCAATTATCTACATGACAGTGTGTGACGATTGTATATTGTAATGAGATCTCTATGAGCTGAGCTTTGTATGAGATTATTACATGTTCCATTAATATACATAATATATGATAGTTGGGGTTTTTAGCTTTAATATTTCCCGGTAAAACATCTTGTTATGTGCGATTGATTTTTCTTCATATGTTTACAATTGGAAATTTAATTTCTGCAAAGAATTAAGTGGAAGGATTCTGTATTTAACATAAGATTAAATTTTTAGATCAGAAGAATCAGGAAATACATTATTGTGTTTATAAATTTTTACATGGTATCGGAGCAGTGTTAATCACTGGAGATTGCAATATTGAAGCGGTGCTGAGTTTTGTGCTGGTGGACAATTCGAATTTGCTGCAAGGATTTCTTGGTGTGACAATTGAGTAAACATTTAAATGTATTTCAATGGGTTGCGGTTGGAGTATGCACTCGAGGGAAAATCGAACTACATATTCTAGAAGGACAGGCTGGAAGCGGTGCTTGAAGATAATGGCTTGAAGGATTTCATTGATAGCGATGTTCCTAAGCCCACTTCGACGGATGCTGCATTACTTGACACCTGGCAAAAGAAAGTAGCAAAGACAAGAAGGATTTTGTTGGAAGGTGCGAAAGGCCATATTGTGTCAAGCCTTTATGGGAAATTCACTCCTTTTGCAATTGGGAAGGCTTTGACAGATCTTTTCCAAAGCAGTAGCGACCATAGGAAGTTGGTGCTGAAAGATAAACTCAGAAAAATCAAAATGGAGAAGGGCGACAATATTCCAAAGTATCTCACAAAGTTTGTCCAATGTAGGGATGAGCTGGGGAGTGTGGGAATTACAATTGCTAATGATGACTTGGTGAGCTTGGCTCTCCTTGGAATTCCGAAGAGTTGGCACAATTATCAAGACTCTGTCAATAGGTGGGAGAAATGCCGGATTGGGAGCGAATTTGGTCGGATCTAGTGCAGGAGGAGATAAGGCGGAGTACCAAGGATGTCTCTTCATAAAAACATGATGATGAAGAGGATTGTGCTTTGGCTGCCAAAGCGAGGAAAGGGAAGGGGAAGAAATCCCATCCAAAATTCGAGGCTAAAAGTAAGAAGTTGGATTTGTCTAAGGTGAAGTGTTTTCACTATCACGAACATGGGCATCTTGCCACTAACTACTCATAGAAAAAGAAGAATAAGAAGGCTGCTGGAGTTGTAGCTGGTGAGGCCCTTGCCTCGCAGTTTGAACTTGATTTCTCTTTGATTGCATGCTTGGTTTCAAGCGCAATGGGATTAGTGTGGTATCTTGATAGTGGTGCTTCCTTCCACATGATGGGAGATAAGGAGTTGTTCAGTGACTTGGAGGAGAAAGATCTCCAAATGCATATAGAGATGGGCGAAGATAGATGATACAGTGCGACTAGCATTGGTACCATTACCTTTGAGAGGGATTCAGGTAAACCATTTCTATTGAAAGATGTTAAGCATGTTCTAGGTCCAAAGAAGAACTTGGTCTCAGTCGCGATATTGGAAGACAGGGGCTATGACATTGTTTTCAGCGATGGGAAATCTTTCCTGCGACAAAAAATAACAGGTCAAACCAAGTGGATAGGAATTCAAGTCAAGAATCTCTACAAGCTGTAGGTAGATGGCTGCAATTCAATGGTGGGAAAATAAGAAGAAGTGGTGAGCCGGGATGAGGGTGAATTATGGCATAGGAGATTGGGCCATATTCACCATGGTGCCCTGAAGATTTTGCAGTAGATTTCTACTGGACTTCCCAAGGGTACACTTGCACAGATAGATCAGTGCAAGGGATGTACTATGGGTAAGTTTGTGAAGACCACCTTTCATGAAAAGGAGAACCGTGCTTCGGGGATCCTGGAGAGAATTCACACAGACGTGTGTGGACCATTCTTGGTTGCTTCAACAACAAAACACAGGTATTATGTTATTTTTGTTGATGACTATTCTCGTAGATGTTGGATCTTCTTCATGTAGAAGAAATATCAAACATTCTCAAATTTCTATGAGTTTAAAGCATTGGTGGAGAAGGAGTCAGGGAATCAAGTGAAGGCTCTGCGGAGCGATAATGGTGGTGAATATATCTCAAACGAATTAAAATAATTTTATAGCAAAGAAGGAATTCGTAGAGAACTCATAGCGCCTCATAACCCACAACAGAATGGGGTCGCGGAGAGGAAGAACAAAACGATCGTGGGTGTTGCACGAGCTATGCTGCATGATCAGGGCCTACCAATGCACTTGTGGGAAGAAGCATGCAACAATGCGGTATATGTGCAAAAATGTTGTCCTCATAGAGTACTTGGCATGAGTACACCTGAAGAAGCTTTTACTGGTAAGAAACCAAATGTTTCTCACTTTAAGATTTTTGGCTCATCTGTTTATGTTTATGTGACCAAGAACGCCAGGAAGAAGCTGGAGCTGACTGCAGAAGTTGGGATATTTGTGGGGTACACAGAAACACCCCATAGTTATCATGTGTATTTTCCAAACAGTCAGATGACTGTGGTGTGACAAGATATAAAATTCAATGAGGAGAAAGCCATGAAGTTGTCGCTTGAGAGGGAGCTACACTTGCATGCAGAGGAGGAACTGCTTGTTCCCAAAGATGAGCCTCAAAATGTGGATCAGCCACAGGAGGAGGATCATGGAGTGGAGGAGTCCACTCACATAGAGCCAAACATCAGAACTGGTAGAAGGCGTACCACAGAAGTTGAGAGGCTGAAGCTTGATGCGGCACAGAATGTAGGAGTCCTTACTTCACAGTGCATAAAAAGACAGTCTCCTGACCAATATACTGGATACATGGCTCTCATGAGAAAATGTATTGTGACAAAGCTATCTTCTTTTCAGGAAGCAGTGCAGGAGCCCACATGGGTAGATGCAATGGTGGAGGAGTATGACTCCATTGTCATAAACAGTGCTTGGGAAATTGTTCCAAGGCCGGTTGATAAATCAGTGGTAGGTTCAAGATGGATCTACAAGGTAAAGAAAGCTGCTGATGGAAGTGTCGAGAAGTATAAGGCAAGATTTTTTGCCTGAGGCTTCTCATATATCGAGGGGATTGATTGTGAAGAAACCTTTGCACCTGTCACACGATATTATTCCATAAGGACCATCCTTGCTCTCTCAGTGCAGATGGGTTGGCACATTCATTAGATGGATGTGAAGATTACGTTCCTTAATGGGATCATTGAGGAAGAAGTGTAAATTGAGCAGCCCAAAGGATTTGAGATCTTCAGCAGCGAGTTGCATGTGTGCAGACTCAAAAGAGCGCTGTATGGGCTGAAGCAAGTACCCCATGCTTGGTACACTCAGATCGACAACTATTTCACTAGACTTGGCTTCACCAAGAGTGAGGCTGATGCAAACCTATACCAGATTGTGGTGGAGGGTAAGATTTTAATCATTGTTCTTTATGTTGATGATTTAACACTGACTGGTGATGAGCAACTGATACACTCATGCAAGGAGTTCGAGATGAAGGATATGGGTTTCCTTCACTGTTTCCTTGGATTGGAAATATGGTAGTGAGAAGGTGAATTGTTTGTGTCTCAAGGCAAGTATGCTTAGGAGTTACTCGGTAAATTTCACATGGAGGACTGCAAACCCATGGATACTTCTCTTCCAGGAAATTGGAGGAAAGAGGATGCTACATCGACAGAGTTAGTGGATGCTACTGTCTATTGAAAGTTGGTGGGTTCGCTCATGTATTTAGTTAATACAAGACCAGACATATGCTATGCGGTGAACTAGCTTAGTCAAGCGATGGTTAAGCCTACGAAGCTATTTTGGAAGGCATGCAACCATGTCCTGAGATATCTCAGGGGCACATCTGAGTATGGATTATGGTACATATAGACGGATGAGGTGAAGTTGCATGGCTTCATGGATGTAGATTGGGCAGGCAACCCAACGGACAGAAAGAACACATTAGGAGGGGTTTTCAGTATCGGATCTATAGTTGTTTCTTGGTACAACAGGAAAAAAATATCTGTGGCACTCAGTTCAGGGGAAGCAAAATAAATGGCAGCAAGTTAAGCTGCATGTGAGGTTATCTGGATGAGGAAGATCCTGGTCGGTTTGTTCGGTTCTCATTTAGATCCTCTAGTGATTCATTGTGATAATCAAAGTTGCATTAAACTCTTGATTAATCTTGTGTTTCATGATAAATCTAAGCGTATAGATATCTGGTATCATCATATCAGAGATTATGTGCAGCGGAAGATCATGTTGCTTCAGTACATTCCTACGCATGATCAAGATGCAGATATTCTGACGAAAGCACTCACTAGGAGAAAATTCGAATACCATAGAGACAGGATCGGGGTGAAGGATAATCCATATCTTGTTGAGAGGGAGTGTTCAGATTCAACAAGATGATGATCTTAGTGAAAATTAAGCACCTTCACTAGGTGGGGCCCGCAGGCTATTTTTAGGTGTATGTTTATTTTTAGAATGGTGAGCATATTCTAAAATTAGCAGGATGCTGATTCTAGATGGTTGAGAAAATTATATATTTAGATGAATTTCTATTTTTAGAAGATGGGTGAAGTCTATTTATAGATCGATAATCTAAAAATAGAATGCATGTCGATTATTATTAGCCCTTAATAATAATCAGACAATAAATAGTAACTTATTCTCTTAGAGCACTTGATTTCAGTGAATAGATGTGGCACATCAGTGGGCTGAAGGAATTACACAATTACTAGGGTGGTTGGTGACTCATGCATGATGGACTTCGTTGTAACTGAGTGTGACACAGTTGTAACAGAGTTGGAAGAGTAGTTATGGGAGTTGTTATTTAGTTTAACTCATTTAAGTGAGTTAAACTTAGTTGTGCTAGTTGTAACTAAAGATACACTAGTGAAAGATGAGTGAATGAATTATTTAATTAATACACAAGTGGTGTCTTACTTGCAACTGAAGAAATACAACAGTTAAATACTTGCATGTCAGATCCATTGGAGACCTAGTGGAGAGATAGGTGAAAGGGTGTGTTTGACTATCATTTGTGACTATAGTGATGCATTCAATGCATCTACACAAACATTGGAGATGCCAATAAGGATTGCGCAGTGCAAGCAAGGCAAGATAAAATTCATTAAGGGATCTTCTTTAACAGGGATTGCACAGTGGAGGCAGGCTATCACGAGGCAAGAAATTGGTGCATAGATATGCAAATTTCTGCATGACAGTGTGTGACGATTGTATATTGTACCGAGAGCTCTATGAGATGAGATTTATATGAGATTGTTACATGTTCCATTGATATACATAATATGTGATAGTTGGGGTTTTTAGCTTTAAGCTTTCCCGGTAAAACATCTTGTTATGTGCGATTGATTTTTCTTCATATGTTTGCAATTTACGATCTAATTTCCGCAAAGAATTATGTGGAAGGATTCTGTATTTAACATAAGATTAAATTGTTAGATCAGGAGAATCCATAAATACATTATTGTTTTTATATATTTATACACTAACTTGTGTCCCTTAATCCTATAACCCTAACATCCTTCTATTTCCTTAGAAAAATAAGGGAGTGAGCTAAACCTAAGTCCCCTCAAAATAACTTGATGGAAACTGTATTCAAGGAGAATTAAAAGATAAAAATAATGACATAACCATGGTGCATATTTAATGATGGCAGGATTCTGCTATAAAACAGATCCTTGCGCAGAATATAGTGTGAGTTTCCTTTATCATGAAATCCTTAATCACAAGCTTCACACAAGTCTACTTAGACTTAATTTAAAATACATATGCAGGGAGAGCCAAACAATAACAAAATAATTGCATAAAATACAACCAAAAATTTACAAATGAAAACCCTCCCTTGGCCGAATATTACAATGATTGGCCTCTCGGCTCTCGCCCTTCACATGAACTCTCACACGAATTCTCTCTATCTCTCACTGTCTTCCTCACTCTCACAAGCTTCATATTTATACACAATTATGAATTAAATCCAATCCATGATTTTCTCCACACAAATATCAACCAAAATCTAAAATAGATTTATCCCTTATTTGACTCAACTGAGTTCCATTGAAGGAATTCCTGATCCCTAAATTATCTACCTAACTCAACTCCCTCATATTCTCAATTAATTAAGAGAATATTTACAATAATCCTCACACTTTGATATTTATCTCTTAATTTATTAAAAATGAGCATAATAAGTTATAAAATAATTAAAAATACATCACCCCCTATTTACACAATATTTTAATGAAAATCAAGCAGGATGCTCCTGCATCAAACTCCCCATGTAGAGAAGTTTCCATAGAGTCCAGTCTATGAGGTCTGTCACTTTTCTGTAATAATGCGATAGCCACAAGTCTCAAATAACTTGCTCCCTCCAGGATTCCAAACTCTATTCTGCTGCTGGTCCTTTAAAGTATCAACTCCATTTTGTAATTCATCACTCACTCTGTCAATCGGATTCCATCGGCTTCTCCAACACTTTCTTTTGCCAATTCCTTGGAGTAGTTCCTCTTTGTTTGATGCTTCCGTATCCAATTGTGTTGAACAATCAAATTTCTGAAATGAAGAATAATCAGGAATTTCTCCTTGATCACAACTATAGTCATCGATTTATCTTATAGTAACAAATTTCTCATTCAGTGATGTACCTGCATTCATCAACAAACTGTTAGTTTTAAAAAGATAAGACCTTTCGGCCTCATTTGATGCTTCAAGCACCAATCTCCCATCATAGACTTCCTATATTTCAATAAATCCTCTTTGGAATTGCTGGCTGCTTTCATCTTTATCCTGCTGGTTCAATACTTTTGTTTCCTTTATGTCTCTATGTACATAAATTCCTTGCTACTCATGATTTTTCATCTCATCTCCAAATATTTTCTGCTCAATTTCTCTGATTTCAACATCATATTTATTAATGTTGTTTTATGTCCCTATAGCCACATTTTTATTTGAAAAGTTATAACATTCATTCAACTCACAAAATGTTAAGAACATTTCATCCCTATCATGCACGGCAACTGCAATCTCTTCTGTATCAGGTTCTGCAAGTTTCATCTCCCCTTCAGGTTCCTTAAGCCATCGTTCTCAGAACTCTATTTCCATGTGAAATTTTTTAGTGTTGCATCACAACCTTCCTTCCCAGTTTCATTCTTCTTCTGGCAATCCTCCTGAGTTATCCTAGTTTCTGTATCATCACATTGTGAAATTCTGTCAATAATTTCATTAAACAAATTCATTTTTTTACCTCCTTGGAATATCACTTCGAAATTTTCATTATGCTTCTGCTCCATAACAGCTTCAACTGGCTGTCTTATCCCCAACAATAATTCATTTATGATTTCTTCCTGCTACAACAAATCAGTACCTTTCTCCTCTGAAAGGCATTCTCCTTCATATTTCACCTTAAGAGTTTCATTCATCTCTGTGATAGTTTCACTAGGCTGTCTACCATCTTCCGCACATCTTTCAAACATACACAAACTATGAGATTTAAAAATGAAAGGCTTCATAGCCTCATCTGCTTCTCTTGTCAACAATTCTTCTGAACTATTCCAATAGTCCATGAGATATTTCTCATTGATCTCGTCACCCAGAATTTTACCCTGTTTTGGGCCACAAATGGAAACTTCCATTTTCAACTCAGTCTCTCTGAGTTCTCCACATCTCAATTGCACACTCATCATCTGCTCGAGCTTCCTCAACTCTTCTGTCAACTATATGTTTACCTGATGTTCCCTCTTTGCGTGTAGCCTCTACCACTTCACTTTCTTCCTCATGGTTCAACCATGTCTCTGGTCTTTCATATTTCTCTGCAACAATTCCATCAATAACTCAAGGTGAATTGCTATCTCAGCTTTCTCCCGCTCATACTCTTCATCAATCAACTACTTACATATGCCATTTACCCTGGCATTTTCCTTCTTCTTTCTTCTGATGTGGTCTTCATCAGATCTTCTGAAATGACTATCAATGATCATCTTCTCCTCCTTTGGGAACTTCATCTGTTCATGTGTGGATTTCATTCAGTCCAATTTTCAGCAAGCTTTCATACTTGCCATCCAACAATACAAGTTCTCATCCTGTGCTTGACCTCTTTCAGTTCTCTGTCTTGGAATCATTTCTGGCAACTCTCTTGCTCCTCTTTGCTGCAAAACAACAACTGCAGTATTTTCATGTGTTACAATGACCAACTCTTTGGGTGTTGGGCTCCGCCGATCATGCACCCAATTACATTCAAACCTTTGACTTGGCTTACGACTCTTTGACTCCAGAATTTACATCAAATCTTCATCTTGGATGAAAAATACACCCTCTTGTACAATAACTCAATGGTTTAACTTGACTCAAGCTATCCAAATTTTCATTTGACCTTAACATTTGATTTGACTTCAAGGCTTGAACCAATAATTACAATAGTGGATATTTTGACTCTAATTCAAGTTATACATCATACCAATGAACATCCACCCTTAATACATTTTCATGATGTAAAATATTCACTCTCTCTCATACTCCATTCTTAAGAAAATATCATCAGTTTTCCCAAGATTTATTTTATGTTGAAAATAAAATAAATCATTTAATTTTCAACATCTAAAATACCTTTTTGAAATGAAGTATCATACCTTATGCTCCCTTCAAGGTTATTTAATAAACCACTTCTTCGCAATTTCAACTCTCTGGATTTCACTCTTCTATGCCGTCTTCATCACTGTGAATATTCGCATGCCCTTCATACCATAACCTCGTCAACAAGCTCATCATGTTAGCACAAACAGTTTTCCTGTTCTTCCATGCAGCTTCTTCTTTGCAAACTCTCTCTCCATAGTTCGCCTTTCTATCACTTTCTCAATACATGATGAAAACATTTACAATGATTTGTTTTGATAGACCACAATTATTACATAAAGGTTTCAAGCTTACCGCAATTTTAAAGGTTACACTTCCTCTTGCCTCATAGGCTTACATCAGGTACATATACCTTCAAAACCACAATTTCACTCAAGACTTTATCCAAATTTTCTTAAGACCAGTTTTACTTTGACAAAATTTCCAATGCGGACCAGTTAATGATTTGGGGGTACTTGTTCATGGAATTATTACATACACACACTCATACCTTGCTTCATTTACTATGATTTCATTGCACAACTTTTTTTGTTTTCTGTTGCTTCCTTTTTTGCATCCTTTATGTCTTTGTATTGTTCTCTCGCCTCTTCCTCCTTTCATAGAACACTTGTGTCGCATGCTAGATGTATTTCTGCTTTATGGATCTGGATCTTGAACTTCACATGTTGCTACAAACTTTTCCACGGCCCATATCCTATCATGTGGAAGTTGATCTCCTTTTTAAGATTACGGTTATAAACCATAATAAAATACCCCTTTAATTAACTTTTGAATATACGAATAGACTTTGTTAAAACCCATTTTCAAACATCATATATTCAGCTTCCAATTAACATTCTATAATTTGGTTAAAAAAAAAAGGTACCAACATGATATCATTCGGCCCACAATTTACCTTTACACAGACGACTAGACACATCCATCAATTTCTATTCAAAAATATTCTTCAAGGCTTTTCGATCGAGCTCTCCATCCACTTTCTAGCCAGCTTGCTGTAGACAAGATCTTTTATAATCCTCCAATTTGTTCTCATTCCCATTAATCAACCGTTACCACATTCCTTTACAAAGAATAATGGTTTTACGCTTTGAACTTCGAACATTTTAATTTTGGTCACAGGCTCTTCATTGCTGCCTCAGGATATGCCCTGCTGCACTCTCACCACTAAGCATAACACAATCAGTCCCATCTAGAACAACATTAGCAACATCTGTAGCTTCAGCACGCCTCTTTGCTTGTTCAACAATTTCTGACAACTCTAAGTAGCTGCTCCTTTCATTGAATAAATGCGTTTTAGGTGGGTGAAGACCGTGTAATGTGCGCTGAGCATGAGCCATTATGCTTCACACTCCTCTTTACCATAGTCTTTCTTAGATGTTAATGTAGTCTTGCGTTCAATAAGATTATCCCAAGCCTTCCCCTCAGGGCATAGCGAACAACGAACTTCAAGACATCCAAAGGAAAATAGAACACCAGACTATACAACCAAATAACTCCTCCTTGTATTTTTCAACATGGGACAATTCATCTGGAAGAAAATGTTGTGTTTTTGAAGTTGCTTCCAATACGGCCATGGAAATAAAACCAAATGATGCGATTTCAAACTGATTGTATACATATCGAAATGGCGTTGTCTGCTAACACATATATCAAATGCTTTACATCATAAATCCTCGGGGATTGCGTTAGTTCCTCACACAATCACACAAGAACTAAATCCACACACCAAACCATAGTTCATGCTAATTGCCTCCACGAATCTACGGTAACTGTCAAACTACTAACGCTGTCTCGGATTCAGTTTGCACTGACCGCACACCACATCTCCACGGTCTCCAACTCACGAAATTCTATTCCACCCATGGATTGGTTGACTTATTGCTAGGTCTCTATTGCCAATATAAATGGATTCCAACAAGGTATTGATAGTACTGGACCTTCAAGTTCTCTTCTGCCAAGGGATCGATTTTCCTCTACAATCCTTCTATATCAGTTGTCACTCTCTCAAGAGTATGAGTCACCACCACTGTAATCTCTTGATGTCTGATTTCTTCTTCCATTGCAGGCTAGTTTGTTCATTGTCATTGTCGTGCTTTCCTGGGCCTCACCACTGTTGGGTACATGATGAGGAAGTAGTAATACAAAACATCAGTGTCGTTAAACGCCCAACTTTCTACGGCTCAAAGACAAACTCAACTGCCTTCCAATTACAAGCCACATCATTCTGCTAATTCACAAATTCAAACATATAATTGGTGCATCGAGATTCAAATAAATTAATGCCTCTGAATTCACAAAAATATACATATGCAACTTTCTGATTGGTCACATAAGACTAAATTGACACCGAATGTGGCTGCAACCACACAATTTCCCGAAGCGAACCCATATCTGGTTTTTTTAGAGAAAAGAATAGAAAAAATAAATGGGCAGTGTCACACACACACGTTCAGCGGCAGCGTTGTATGTCATTATTGGCCGCAGAAATGAGGTGTTTCGCGTGTTTGAGGCGCTGAGTGAGAGAAATGATCTCTTGATGGTAAGCCCACACTTGTTCCACAGATTATGCTTCAAACTCTCCAAGTTGACTGCACACGGAATGTGGTATTATTACACATGCACATTAAAATAGATATTTTACTATCTCTTACAATCCCAACATGAGCTTGAGGCTCTGATACCAAATAATGCCAAGATTCTGCTATAAAACAGGTCCTTGCGCACAATACAGTGTGAGTTTCCTTTATCACGAAATTCTCAATCACAAGCTTCACACAAGTCTACTTAGACTTAATTTAAAATACACATGCAGGGAGAGCCAAACAATAAACAAAATAATTGCATAAAATACAACCATAAATTTACAAATGTAAATCCTTCCTTGGCCGAATATTACAATGATTGGCCTCTCGGCTCTCGCCCTTCACATGAACTCTCACACGAATTCTCTCTATCTCTCACTGTCTTCCTCACTCTCACAAGCTTCATATTTATACATAATTATGAATTAACTCCAATCCATGATTTTCTCCACACAAATCTCAACCAAAATCTAAAATAGATTTATCCCTTATTTGACTCAACTAAGTTCCATTGAAGGAATTCCTCATCCCTAAATTATCTACCTAACTCAACTCCCTCATTTTCTAAATTAATTAAGAGAATATTTACAATAATCCTCACACTTAGATATTTCTCTATTAATTTATTAAAAATGAGCATAATAAGTTATAAAATAATTAAAAAGACATCACCCCCAATTTACACAATATTTTAATGAAAATCAAGCAGGATGCTTCTACATCATTTAATAACCCTTATCCATAAAAAATAAACAATATTAAAGAAAAACAACTCACATTGAATAGCATGTATCATCAAAGTTCACCAACATTCATCAACCAAAGAGAAATATCCACACCCTAAACTCTCCTTAGAGAAAAGTCACTCCACTAGTGCTCCATAGTGAGTAGAGAGAAAAGGCAAGTTAAGAGAAGTAATATATCTCCAATTTGCAATAATATAAAGTGAAGAGATTACTCCCCTATTTATACTATGATAACCAAGCACTTTTCCTCAATTATAATATCCCTTAAAGTGACAATAATCCATGATACAAGGTGGATAGGTCCCAAGTTGACCTCCAAAAATGCCTATAAGACAAATATATAATGTTAAAACATGAAATTGTCTATCATAAATGCTCCATATATGTCATACGTGTGAATGTAATGACCTCTTTTACTGCCCAGATTATCAATCTTGACAAGGTTCAATCAAGGTGCTAAGTGGTAATAAATAAGAGATGTCTCTGCTATTACATTATAACAATCTCCCCCCACTTTAGGCCAACTCCTATAATGCCACAAGGGGTATCCAAATACCTTGATTTTTTCACAGACAAGTTAGTAAACCACTACCTAGAAACCATAAATATGATGAAGGTTAGGATTTAATTGAACAAAAGAGATAAATCTGATGTGTAAGTAAGTAATGTAGAAAATACAAACCAACACTTGGAAAGAGTAAAATACCTTAAATGAATACTAAATTTGATGTCACAAGTTGAGGTAAGGGGGCATATACCAAGTAAGTCAGTTTCTCTTTCAATTATTCTTGATTGCATGAGATATAAGAGGGAAAAATTGTTGTTGTCCTACATTTATGACACCTTTAAATGATAATAATCTGTAGAAAACACATGTTTGGAGTACCTTTCAAGTAACACGAGTGTGAAAATGCACTAAGATCAAGTATCCATGGCTGCTAATGCTAGGGATATGAGATATGAGTGATTTAATAGCCCAATAACATTTTCATGCAATAAAATGTGAATATATAACAATCTGAATAAAAATCACATACATTGGAGGGCTAATCCCTAAAGGGTCTAGATTGGATTTTCTCTTAATCAAAATATGATACTTCCCAACACTTTGGGAGACTAAAAACACTTCTGTTCAAATTGAATATGCAACTGAAACCAATCATAAGTAAAACTAGGGTTTATATGGTTAAATACCACCTTATTCTCTTAAAACCCTAGGATATGACTTCACAAATCCTCGTAGAGGATGGCTGCAATTTTTTTTATTCAATATTTGAGATGACCTTGTGTTAAGCCCTATATAATCCCCATGTTAACGTAAAAAACCCTTATTAATCCCTATATATTGAGTGATTATATTTCTATCGTTATATTGTTATGTAGACTAGAACCCCTCATGGACCATTTTTATTATAATTGTACTCCTTGTCTCTTATCTACACACACACACACACATTAAGGATACCTAGCCTTAGGATCATCAAATATTGTCTTGTTACTTGTATTTATTGTAAAATGAGGTTTTACCCTCAAAGTGGACTTCCATTATTGGATTCTTATTGTTTTTAAGGTGCAAGGATCATAACATTTGACATCAAAGCTCTTGATCCTAGGGTTTTATTGCTTCAAATAGGCCATTATGGAATTTTCGCTATAGCTTTTTTCTATGAGGTTTCAGATGGTGGAACCTATATAATATTGAGAAGACATCTCATACAATCTATAGTTCAAGTTTTAGATCTTGATTCATCATATTTTCAGAGTTATGGTCCATGAAAGTTTGGGTTTCTGAATGCTCCTAAATTTTATCTCAAACACGGCAGTTCATAATTTTCAGTATAATTTTTTTTGTGAGGCTTCAGACAATCAAACATGGACCATGTTGAGGTGAAATCATGGTGAATATATGGTTCAAGTTATAGATATTTATTCGCTATATTTTCAGAGATATGATCCAATGAACTTAGGGTTTTTGTATGCTCCAGAAATCAATCTCAAACATGTCAATTTGGCATTTATGCTATAATTTTTTTTCTGTAAGGATTGATAAAGTGAAACCTCTACCAAATCTATCAGGTAATTTTCAGAATTTTGTTTGCTATAATTTCGGATTTATACCCTATGGAAGTTAGGGTTTGTGAATAATCATGGAATAAATTTTAAATAGATCAGCTTAGTATTTTTTCTATATCTTGTTATCTTGTACTTTTAATGCTATGAAATATTCAAGAATTTCAAGAGACATATATAATTACCTAAATTTTAAGTTTTAGAAATATATTTCAAGAATTGGGCACAAGGCACACTATACAAATTTTCTTGTGGGAAGAGGCAAAAATAAAATCAACAATTTTTGGGAAAGATACTATAACTTTTAGTTGGCACATCATATTCAGATCACACTTGTGGAATTGAAAAAACTACATATCAGAGCATTACAAAGTAAATTTATAGATCCAAAAAGTCTAAAATCTTAGTGATATATCAATAAATATTCAATCATTCTAATTTTATCCAAATTAAGGGATGTAACTCGCTAGTGACCTAACCAATCATTAGAAGATCCATTTTTTTCGTTTTTGTAATAAATATGTGGGAAAATATTATTTTCCAACATGCATCCAAAGAAATCTAGTACACCAAATAAATCTACTAAAGGCCCATCCTAGACTCATGAAGAAAGTGAAGACTTAGAAGTTAGGTTATCTCAATTAGAGAATAAAGTTAATGAAATGGATAATAGTTATATGTTGAAAAAGGTGTAGTTCTCACGTTTTCAAGAAAACATTAAAAGAGAAATGTAAAAGAAGATGAATGAAAATAAGGTATAAATACAAAAATCTATGATTTCCATGGAAAATATTCTCTTGGAGAGGTTTCCTAAAAGGATATGGAGATCCAAGGAAATTGTGAACATAAGGAGAAGCATGTTGTTGAGAATCAATCTCATATGGGGAGTATGATGTCATAATTGGAGAGCACAAATTTTGAATCGTAGAACCGTAATAATGAATTTTCAATCCAAGATCCACACCATCAAGGCTTCAAGTCAAAACTAAGGAACCAATATATTCCAAAGAATGCTATAAGGAAATTTGATGGTAATAATCCTATATCATGGATATTTCAGATGGAGCAATACCTTGATCTACATCAAGTGGAATCCTTACAAAAGATAAATGTTGCATCC
This sequence comes from Pinus albicaulis, assembly GCA_034641835.2. NCBI lineage: Eukaryota > Viridiplantae > Streptophyta > Pinopsida > Pinales > Pinaceae > Pinus > Pinus albicaulis. Next base: position 84,271,412 of record CM076573.1, on the reverse strand, counting down.
ATGCTTTTAGAACAAGACCAACATGTATGGTATCAATGGGTTTGTGAAACAAAAAGGATTATGTTACATCTTGGTCCATTTTTACAGAGGAACCTATAACACATTATGGGGATATTAAGAGCAATACATTCTTTAGTCAATGGGTAAATATTCAAAAAAAGGTCTAGTTACAAAGCACATATATTTTTTTTTTTTAAGTTGAGTCTCAGAGTAAAGATTATATTAGAGGATAACTTGTTAGACCTATTTATAGGAACTTTAAAGGAAATCATCCAACATGAGGTGTGTCTCTTTGAGCCTAAATACCTGGAGCATGTTTTCAGTCTAGCAAGAAAATTTGAAATTAAAAATATGGCCACTAGAAAATTGGCCACTAATAAATATAGAGAAAATCATGCTCCCTTTCCTAAATGAACAAGGTTTACTCCTCAACAAATGGATGAAATAAGAGAAAAGGGACTATGTTTCAACTATGACAAGAAGTATAGTAGAGGGCATACATGCATTGAGAAGAAATTGTTCTACATATATTGTGAAGATGAATACGAAAATATGTGGAAACTTCACAAGTTCTATAGCTATAAGAGACAACTCCAAGAATCTCTTGTCATGCATTGGTTGGCATTAGTACTTCAAAAACCCTAGAGATAAAAGGATATATCAAAGGAAAATGGTATAAATATGTATTTATTGAGGTAGTACCCATAAGTTCATCAATTACAAATTGGAAAGCTTCTTATTTTATTTGTATATCTAACACCTAAATTTCAAGTGGTGATTGCATATGGAGGTGACATAAATTCTTTGGGGAAGTGCAATAATATTTAGTTGAATATGGGGGAGTATTTATTGGTTAGTCCCATGGTTGCAATCCAAATGGGAGGTGTTGATGTTATATTAATGATCCAATGGTTAGAATCACTGGAACTAGTGACCTTTAATTTCCATGATCATTTCATGAGATTTTTCTCAGAAAGAAAAGAAATTGAGCTTAGAGGCATCCAAGGGAAAACAAGTAAAGTGATAAGCTCTAATAGCAAGGGAAAATTTCTAAAAAATGGACACCAAGGTGTAGTTGTACAAGTGTGTTAATTAGATGTTCAAACATCTATATCCTTTGCTCCAGTGGATCTTGAAAAAAGTTATCAACAATCATGCTATGGTATTTAGAGATATTCCTAAGGGTCTTCCACCTGTATGAGTTCCTGACCATGCTATTAATTTTCTACCTAGAAGTGTACCACAGAACATTATGCCTTACAAATATACACATGCACAAAAGGGTGAGATTGAACATATGGTTCAAGAAATGTTAGAGGCTGGCATTATTCAACGTACCTATAGTGCTTTCTCCTCACTAGTGGTGATGGTTATAAAAAACGATGGTTCGTGGCATATGTGTCCAGAATACTAACAACTCAACAAAATGACAATCAAAGATAAGTTTACTATTCCTATCATTGATGAATTGTTTTTTTTTCTAAGTAAAAGTATTCTATTAACAGAGGTAGTAATGTACAGCGGGCCGAAGCCTGAACTTTGCCCAGCGTTGTGGAAATCTTAACAAAAAAACCAGTGATATAGACTGCCCTTCAGGAGGGAAACCAGTCTTGAACAATATTCTAGATAATTCCCATGCAGGGGAGCCATAGAGTTTTGTTTCTGGAAACCACAACTATCAAAAACTGATATATGTACTAAAACAACAAAAAACTCAAAATTAGGCCCGAGAGTAAGGGCTGAAACTGAATAGTAAAACCAAACTGAGAAGGGGGTACTACTCATCAGGTGGCTCTTCCACGACTCTGCACTAGAGCTCATCCGGTTCCCTGTCATCCGTGTACAGGTCCGCAGTGGAAGTGACCACCCACCTGGAGGGTGGTGGAGCCACCTGCGCCTCGCTCACTTGCCCAGTGTCGCCTTGCACCATGTCCACATCCTGAATCCCGCTTGCCTGTCCCTGCAAATCCTTACTTGCCTTCCCCTGCAAATCCTGGCTCGCCTGACCCTGCAAATCCTTGCTCGCTGGGTGCATCGACCCAACAGTTGGACCCGAGGTCTGGGCCTCAGTGTTGCACATACCCGCCGGACTCGAACTAGGAGCGCCCTCCTGAGGTTCTTCGTGGAAGACAATAGTGATGGAGGCAGTGACTTGAGGGCAATTGAGTGAACAGTTGAAGGAAAAGTGCGCAGTATGGGTCTGTGCAGGGGGAAGTGGAGGTTTAGGGGAGCCCAGGCGACGACCCGAATGGAGCAGGCGACCTTGCTGAATTCTGGGTTGGCTATCTGAATGAAAGGAAGAATCAGAGGAGGTACTAGAGGTGGAGGGAGAATGCTGAGGCTGGCATCTGGTGGTGCCTCTTTGGCACCTCATCCTTTGCCTAAGGCGGGGCATGTTCTCAGTTGGGATAGAGGGACCAATAAACAGAGGAAGCGCAGGACTGATAGAGGACTGAGGTGAATGAAATTGCAGGGAGATAGAAGCTAGCATATAGGATCCAGAGTGGGATAAGTGGAGATTATCTCCAAAAACCAGACAGTAATTCAACCTACTCCGCTTGCCAGTAGCCGTGCGCACATTTGGGATCCCTGCATCCAGGGTGCACCATTGATTAATTGGCAAGGGAGCGCTATCTGAACCAAAGCAGCTCTCCATTATATCTATCCAGATGACCTTGCATCGATAGACCCCCTGCAATAAACCACCATTAATAAGAGCCGAAGGCCAAGCCATATTGCCACACGCGAGATCGTATCGAGGAGCGGAGTTGGGATTGTAACCAGTGCCGAGAGTAAATGCCATTACCCCGAACGCAGCCAACGTTAAATTCCAAGCGTCAACTGCCTTGTGGGTGGGCAGGTGTCTCCCCGCCATGCCACATCCCCATCCCATCACCTTATGCTCTGTCCTCTGCACCCGCATCCGGGAACTCTGCTTCACTCTGGACCAGTTTTTTGCATTCCTGTTTTTGATCATGATTCTGAATTATGTCGAGAGTACCTGTGAGAATATTGTGCTCATTTTCCACTCCCAAGTTGGCAATTAGATCAACGAATTTGTTACCTTCTCGTCTGATGTGCTTGAAGAGGAGACTTCGGTTGTTGTGGAGCCACAGTTCTATAGCCTCCAAACGTGCCTCAAGTCTCCAACTATTGACGATTTTGTGCGCATGAGCCCCATTTAGGAGCTGAGTGGCTAAATTATTGAGAATTTGGGAGTCCCCTTCAATATCAAGTGGGTGAAGCCCATGTAGTTGGGAAAGGAGAAGACCCTGCCAAAGACCTTCCAGCTCAGCCGAATTTTTCGTGTCCCAACCAAGATTTCCTAGGTAAATTACGAGAGGATTGCATTTATGATCTTTGAAGATGCGTCCAAATCCCACTTTTCCTGGATTGCCTTTAGAAGCGCCATAGAAGTTAATTTTGTAGGTGTTTTGAGGAGGAGGGATCCAAGAGTTCGTGGTATTGTCGGAGGTCCTAGGAGCTCTGTGAACTTGCTTTCCTTGATGGAGCTGAATGCCCCAATTTTCCCAAATGGCCTTTTCATTTGCCAGAGTTGGGTAGTCTTCTGTGTGCCAAGATTGCAGAGCCAAGGTTTCTGTAAGATTGAGACAGAAGTTCCTCCAGATGATGTCTATAGGAGTTTTTTCATCCTTGAAGATGCGCTTATTTCGCTCTTTCCAAATTGTCCATAGGAGGAGGCCTGGGATTATTCTCCAAAGTTGGTTTAGTAATTCGCTTTTGTATGGAGTCTGATTCCAGTTGCATATGGAGCTGATTATATATTCAAAGATTATACAATTTTTTTGGCATCGAAAACTAGCTTTCTCCCACAATTTATTAGCCAGAGGGCAGGTATTGAGGAGATGCTGCAGAGTTTCCTCATGAGAATTGCAATTGGAACAGATTGAGGGGCCATGAAAGCTTCTTTTCCGTAAGTTGTCCCAAGTGAGGATTCTTTGGTGGCCAAAGAGCCATAGAAATAAGGATACTTTAGGCCACACCCATGAAATCCAAATTATGCTCCACAAAGGATCTATGGGCATTGGATCATTGCATATTATTTTGTATGCTTCCTTGGTGGAGAAGGAGCCCTTTGAGGAGTATCCCCATCTTAGAATGTCCCTGCTGTCCAATGTTCTGATGCATCGAATTTGAAGTTCTGAGTTTAAGGCTTCCAAAGTCTGCTCATGAGTATTCCTTATTAGCCTTTCAGCCTGTTTCCACTGTCTGTATCCCTGTGTTGTACTGACTGTCCATTGTTGCTGAACTGTTTCCAATTGCTGCATATCCCAGTTTGGACTAGGAGGAGGTCTGTAAATGTTGGTGAGTTTTGGGAATTGATCCCAGGAGTCAGTCCAGAATCTAGCGGTGCTGCCATCCCTTATTTCCCAGAAGCTATGTTGTTGTATAAGCAGATAGTGGTGTTTTTCAGCGTTCCATATGAGTGAGCCTTTCTCCGTTGGTGTGAATCTTATGAGTTCTTCCTGTGGTCTTTGGTTTGCATACTTTGCAGTCCAGATAATAGCCCATGGTTTATTGGGTGCCTTGAGCCAATTCCACCAAATCTTGGCACTCATAATGGAATTGCTGTGATTAGGATCATGCAGTCCTATTCCTCCTTGTTCCTTTGGCTTACAGATTGTTGACCATTTAACCAGAGCCCATTTACGATTGGTACCTTTGGATCCCCATAGAAAGTTGCACTGCAGGGCTTTAATTTTTTTGAGGACCCATTTTGGCACTGCCATAATTGAGAAAAGATAAAGAGGCATTGCCTGTAGCACCGCTTTGATTAGGACCAATATGCTTGCTATGTTCAAAGTTCTGTGAGTCCAGGAAGAAAGACGTGCTTCAAGTTTTTCAAGGAGCCCTTGCCATGAGACATGCTTTATAGCAGAGTCAATTAAGGGAGCACCCAAGTAGTTGGAAGGGAGAGTGGGAATGGAAAAGCCAAGAATGCGGGCAATAGAAAATTGAGTGATTGGAGGGGTGTGAAAGAAGAAAATCTGGGATTTTACAGTGTTGATGTACAGTCTCGAAGCAGCCGAGAAGTCATTCAAAAGGATTTAAAATGGGAGGCTTTATGAATCGAAGGGTAAACAAACAACATATTGTCTTCCACAAACTATCATGGGTTATGGCTGGGGAGTTGTGGATAGAGAGGCCTCGGAGCTGCTGGGATGTAAGGGCATTTTTAAGATGACGACCCAGGCCTTCCGCCATAAGAACAAAGAGGAATGGAGACAGGGAGTCCCCTTGTCTGATACCGCGAGTGGGGCTGAAGGGTTGAGAGGGAATTCCATTAATAAGGATAGAGAAGAAAGTGGAGGAGATAAGGCTCGAGACCCAGCGTACCCAAGTTGGGGAGAAACCGAAAGAAGATAAAATTTTTTGAATGCAAATCTAGCTTAAATTATCAAAAGATTTTGAAAGATAAATCTTGAGAATCATACCTGCCTATTTGGTGTGCTTGAGGGAGTGTATGATCTCGTGAGTGAGGATAATTCCGTCCAGTATTTGCCTGCCTTCCATGTATCCGGATTGTTCTGGCGAGATAAGCAAAGGCAAAAGCGGTTTAGTCTGTTGGCAATGACTTTGGAAATAACTTTGTAGATGACATTGCATTAGGCGTTTGGGCGGAATTTGTCTGGCGTGCTGGTATTTTCTTCTTTTGGAATTAGAGCAATGAAAGTCGCATTCAAATATGGGAGAAGCCAGTGCATAGAGCGCGATTCCTCCACCACCATCCAAACCTCCTCTTTGATAAGATCCCAAAATTTGTGAAAGAAGGTAGTTGTGAAGCCATCCGGACTTGGAGCCTTACCCTCCTTGAGCTGCTTCATGGCCAAATCCACCTCCTGAGTTGAGACAGGGTGCAAAAGAAGTTGGTTGTGCTCTTCTGTGATTATTTTTGGAATGTTTTGTGTGATTTTTTCGATGGCCGCCTGTCTATCGAATAGAGGCTCTTCATGCACTGCCTGGAAGTGATTGATGAACTCCTCCTTGATATTTGCGTGGTTTTCCACTCTTTCCCCCTCTTGATTCTTAATGAAAGTGATTTTATTATGCATTCGTCTTTGAATTTTAGTTCTATGAAATAATTTGGTGTTTCTTTCTCCCTCTTTCAGCCATATGATTCTAGATTTTTGCCTCCATAGGATTTCTTCCTGCTTTGATCTTTCCTCCAGTTGAGTTTGTAGTTTCTTTTCTTGCTCCATTGTCCTTTCCGTGTGACCTTCTGTGATGATTTTCTACTGGAGATCTCTTATTTCTTTGTTTAGATCCTGTTGTGCCTGAAAGATATTTCCAAATGTGGTATGATTCCAGTGCTTGATGTGGGTTTTAAGAAATTTGAGTTTCTGTTGAAACTGGTACATCTTGGACCCTTCTGGCGGCGAGAAGTTCTTCCAAATGGAGCTGATGAGGTCATCTAAAGTGGGGTGATTGAGCCAGAATGCTTCAAAGTGAAAAGGGTGACGCATTGAGTTACCTGGTCTTTGCCATTGAAGGGAAATCGACCAATGATCTGAGCCGGTGAGAGGGAGAATAGAGGTTGAGATGTCTCCGCCCAGATGAACTACATTATCTGAAATGAGAAATCTGTCTAGCTTGGAGGCTATGTGTTGCCGCGCTACCCTGCGATTGCTCCAGGTGTGAATTCCATTATAGTATTGCAGATCTATTAGCATGTTGTTTTGTATGAAATCTTTAAAGTGGCCGCTCTCTTGCTCCAATTTGGCTCTGCCCCTTGCTTGTCCTCCAGCTTGGTGATCATATTAAAGTCACCTCCTAAGATCCAAAGGGGATGGAGTCTGTTGAAGTTGAGCGCTCCTATAGTGTCCAGAAGTGCAATCTTACTGCCCGCATCCTGGGGGAAGTAGACATTAGTAAGATGTCCATGAATGTTTGTTCCTATAATGTGAAAAGTAACTTGTATGATGTGGTGGGAAGCATGGAAATCTGAGAGAGAGATGGCCTGTGTGTTCCAGGCAATGGCCAACCCTCTAGAGGCTCCCGAGGCGTCCACAGCTACTGAGTGACATCCAGGCCATGCTTTTGAGAGAATATTTCCAAGAGTGCTGTTGTTACATTTTTTTTATTGCATGAAGAATATCTGGGGCTGCTCTTGATTTATCATATTTTTTATCATTCTGAGTTTCCGAGACTATTGAGCCCTCTTAGATTCCATGAAGTGAGTTTCATGATTCACTGTTTTGGAGAGGCTTGTAGTACTTTGTCAGCTTAGCATATCTTCCTGAGTCAACCAGGATTTTTCCCACTGTGATAGTTCTTTGTAGATCTGTTTTTCTCCCTCGCTTCTTGGAGTCTTTAGGAAGTTGGTTTCCATCCCACTGACTGCCTGGTTGTATTCCTAGTTCTTTCTGTTGAAAGGCTCTAGATATGATAACTTCCAGAGTATCGAGATGATGCTCTTGAATCCTGTCAAACTCTTTCCTTCGGCATGCTTGTTCGAGCTCAAAGATGTTGAGCCCTCTCAGGTCGATGCTTTCCGGTTCTTCATCCATATGTTGTGATTGACTGCTTTCTGCTAAGGTTTGCCTAGGGATACAGTCTACATCCATTCCGTTTGGTTTCCAGTTTGGGTCTTTCATTTGAGCTTCTGGATTTCCAAGCTGATCCCCCATGGACTGAGGAATGGGGGGTGAATCAGGCGGAGGGGGGGACGAGGTCGTTTTGACCGCTTTGGAGGCTAGCTAGTTTGTTTGAGGGGAGTCTTCGGCAGTGTTGGCTATAACTTCAAAGCTATTACTGGTGGAAGGATTGGAGGAGGTAGCTAGGTTGGATTTTTTCCTAGTAGCAGGTTTCTTATGTGACCTCCTTCTACTGGTGACCTTAGTAAACCCTTCAGGTGCATCTTTATCCGGGGGATCAGAGGTTTGTGGCTTGGCATTAAGCGGGAAATCCCTAAAGAGATGCCCATGAATGTGGAATTTACGACAGTGGAAGGGTACATGTTCAAAATCTAAGGGCTAGATCCATTCAAAATCATCATGATAGAGGCTTATCGAGTATGGGAGGGCTTTGTCCAGGCGCATGTAGACACAAATGCATGCATAAGAGGTGTATCAACGCATCTTCGTTTCCTTCACAATTTTTATGAACTCCCCCAGCCCCTTGCCAATGTCTTTTAAAGATTCTTCATCCCAGTATTCCAAAGGGAGCAAGTACATCCTCATCCATAGTGGTGCCCAACTGAAATATTCCTTGTCAGGGTTGAACCTTTCCACCCAGTCCCTTAGGTATAAGCCAGCTGAGTTAAAGAAGTAAGGTCCTTCATCCAGAACCTTGTTACGATCTTCAATGAAAATGAAGATTGCAGTGAAAAAACCCTTAGGTCCAAGCTGAAGAGTGACATGCCCTTTGGGTTTCCATTTGGCATAAATCTAGCCTTGCAGAGCTTTTTCAGTAGGCTAGAATCCAATGAATTTACCAATGAGGGTGTGATCTCTCATGTACTGGATTTGACCATTGATTCTGTGGCTTGGAAGTTCGATTTTTGGCCTTTCAACAACAATTGGTTTGCAGGTGGTTGACGTCACTGTGGGTGTTTCTTTTTGCCCATGTTCTTCTCCCTGTGCTTCACTTCTCTTTTCGGTTGAGACTTTTTGCGATTCGTGCATCAGGGTTTCCTTGGCCTCTGGATTCATCTGTTCCGAGATAGAGTCCTTTGAAGGTTCCGTAGGAGCTTGTTTTTCGTTACTTGAGGGGGAATACTGGGCGCCCCTCCCCCCCGAAGAGCTTTCCATTGCAGGTGAGCCTATGCCAGTCCGCTCTAATCAAGGAGTAGAGAGCTAGGGGAAAGCTGAAGATGGTCTGAGTCAGTCGGCGCAGTTGCAGGGGCCAGCGGGAACCCTAGCAGATCAAGCCGAGCCTTTTCGAATATAATGCATGTTACAACCATCTATCATTGATGAATTTTTAAATGAATTGCATGGAGCAATTTTCATTACTAAGTTGGATCTTCATTTTAGACATCATCATATCATAATGAGGCAAGAAGACATTCCAAAAATAGCCTTTAGAACACATGAAGGTCGTTATGAGTTTTTGGTTATGACATTTGGATTTACAAATGCAACTTCAACATTTCAAAGCTTGACGAATTATATTTTCAAACCCTTCATTAGAAAAATGTGCTAGTATTTTTTGATGACACACTAATTTATAACAAATCTTGGGAAGAGAATGTACAAAATATTGATAGGATCTTGACAATATTGGAAGATAAACAACTATATCCAAAGTCTTCCAAGTGCACCTTTGGGGTTAAATAAGTGGAACATTTGGGTCATATTGTATCACAAGATGGTGTCAAGGTGGATACTAAAAAAATCAAAGCTATGAGGGAATGACCAATACCCAATACCTTGAAGAAACTCAAAGGATTTTTAGGATTGACGGGATATTACCATAATTTTGTCAATAATTATTGTCAAATAACAATGCCTCTAATAAAATTATTGAAGAAGGAATAATTTTATTGGAATAAAGAAGCAACCAAAGAACTTGAAGAACTTAAATAGGCTATGTGTACAACTATCATCTTGGCAACACCTAACTTCACAAAAATATTCATTGTGGAGTGGAATGCCTTAGGCCATGGAATTTTTGCATTTTTTATGAAAGAAGGAAGGCCACATGCCTTGGAAAGCAGTGAACTTAAATGTAAGAACTTACTCAGACCCATCTATGAAAAAGAAATGTTGGTCATACTACATGCAATTAAGAAATGACATCCATACCTAATAGGAAGATAATTCAAAGTATAAATAAATCATGATAGTCTGAAGTAATTCTTGGAGAAAATAATATATTCATAAAATAAACAAAATTGTGTCACAAAATGTTAGGTTATGAAATATACAAAAAGGGAAAACAAAATATCGTGGCAGATGCACTCTCAAGGAAAGAGGAAGACACAAAATAAAATGACAAGAAATTGAATTTTGTAAAAAGGTGGTTGGTTGTCGGATTAGGGTTTAAGTGACTTATCTCCATGAGGGAAATTGGGGTCTAGATGAATTCCCATCTTATGTTGGTTATTCAATACAATATGCATTGAAAAATCAAAATAATTCAATGGGATGGATGAAGCATATGGGATTATTTACTTGTTAGTCTCCCCTAATTTGTTGTTTCATGCAGACGAGTGTAAAAATACAAATAAATTTTGGACCAAATTGGAGAGATTGTTTGGAAAAATATATGACTTGAGAGGACATCAATCAGGGAATGATATGATTTCAATTGATCCAAACAACTTCAAGACCCTACAAGACTTCTTATCCAACTTTAAGACACTAATGAATTAGGTAAAATCTCGCAGCATAAAATAGGAGCAACACAAACTTTTAGTGCTTTCTAAGCTAAGACATGAATACTCTATGTTTATCTTTACTTTCCATAGTGCTAAACTTTCAATGGGAAAAAAATTGGAAGATGCAATTTTTGGATGATTTTATTGGGTCCTTAACTTAAGAGTATACTAAGCTCATACACATAGGGGATTTTAAGTCTATCAAAGTCCATGCACTTATAGTGCAGGGAACACACAAGAAGACTAAGAAAAATAAGAAGGGAAAGAATGAACCATAGAACAAGAAGGAAACCAAGAAAAATCCTATTCAGGAGGGTTCAAATTCCAAGAGAGGAAAGGAAAAGAAGGAGAGGAGGAAATATTGTAATAAAGGGTTCCACCCTTAAATCTCTTGCATGAAGAAAACTATTAATTAAATGAACAAACACTCCAAAATATCACATGGATTATTTCATACTAGAAAATTTCAAGAATAAGAAGGGGGAATAAAAATCACATGACAAAGGTAAGGGTCATGCATTTATAATTATTAATTCATCTCCTAATACTTGGATACTTAATCTAGGAGCTACACATTGCACAAATTATTCAACACACTCCTTTTCTCACTTGGAGACTTGTACTGGAACATCCATACTTTTGCGAGATGCTCCACCTATGAGTCATGTGATAAGTGAAAATTTTTTCATACGTGGCCCCACTACAACTAAATCATGAAACAAATATTGAACTCTATTAATCAGACAAGTCGATACATATAACAATAATTTGAAAAAGGCATGACATAATTTATTTACAACAGGCACTATCAATAGTCACTTCCCCAACTCATATCATCCTCATGGATCTAGGGGGACAAATTCAAAGTCAACTAGAGATGACAATGTTAATAATAGAACAACAAAGTATAGAAATAAAATTAAAAATAAATGAGTAAAGATAAAATTTACCACAATACACCAAATTTATGAATCTTGAGTGAATATTTTTCTATTGCTTCTATCTCATTGCTAAAAAATACTTTCCCAAGATGTCTTTCATGACGTTTGCATCAGTCCAACCAAGGTTTTACAAAAAAATTTCTTATCCTTGGAAAAATATTTGTTAACATTTAAGATGGATTATCTTCAGTGTGTATTTTCTCCAACTATAGTATCCCATCATCTAGAACTTGAAAAATGCAATGTGTTACGTAATTTGTCACCGTCCCTACCATTCCCCGTCCCGCACAATGGAGGACCCATTTTGTGACCTGTGAACGTTGTCATGCCTTGAAAACATCATCAATGCATTCCTCTAAGCATGAGCTTTATTTGCCCTTGAGACATCTCCTTGCAAAAATCATGAAAAACATCCCTTTTGGCATTGGCGCGGGCAGGCAGTTCAGTACTCGCGCCAATGGGGAAAATCTTGCAAAGAGGTCGCGCCAACTGGCGCTCTGTCATAGAGCAGTAGTCGCGCCACCCAATTTAGGGACTGTTTTTTAAATAAAGATGGCGGAAGTTGAGTTCCAACAAACTCAGAAACCATTGCCTATCTTGAGTTGGGAGGTTTGGCTGCGGGAGTTCTATGGAAGGGAAGTGGTTTTGCCACCTCCTATGGAACCTTCCTTGTTGATAGGGCCAATCCCACAATAATAGGGATCCCAACTCCCTCCTTCCCCATCTATAAAAGCCTGCTCAATTCCATGGCAAGCTAGTCTTGAAGTGCCTAAGCTTTGAATCTCCATATTTCCAAGAGCCTTTGTGCTGTAAAGAATCCTCTCTTTCCCTTAAGGCCGACTCAAGTAAGGAGACCATTGTCGAGAGACTCCGGAGAGGTTTTCCCTTTCCTTGGTGAGCTTTGCGAGACGTGGACGACTGGAGACCCATCCGAAAGAGACCGCGACGTCAGAACTTGGTTGTAATCTCTCTTCGTTTATTATTTAATAGATGATTATGATTATGGTTCCACTCTGTTTTCCATCATGTTAATGTGAGTAACATCCTTTCTGACTGATGTTTAGTTACGTATGCCGGATTTTATGCTTGTATCTGTTCGTTTCTTCCATGTGCAGGTGTTCATCCGCGAAGATCGTGGAGGGATTGTGATCTGCCGAGGCTGAGGAACGGGGACGCTTCTTCTTCAAATCATAGCGTTGGAATCCAGGTAGGCTTCTATCTCTAGTCTTTCATTCGTAACTAGGAACTTGCGTCATAACATTGTTTGATTGTTGCTAGACCCCTGCTGGGCTAGTAGGGATCGCCTCTGTCCGCAGAGGGGATTTACCTCCTCAACAAATGTGTTATCACACATTAATTTTAAATTTTGATTTATAGGGTCATTAACCTAGGTTTCATTTTTCCTCATAAAATTGGCCCATGAAATTGATGAAAAATCATGAAATGGTCATTATCTTAACTCTAGAATAGTCCATTAGTCATGCCATCATGGTCAAATCCATGGAAATATATCAAAAATATCCATACATTGGTTTAAAAATCGTTTTTAGTGACATCTCTGTTTTTTCCTGATTCTGCAGCGAATTCTATGCAAAACAGGTGATTTTCGCTATGGAATCACCTGATCATTTAGTAGCAAATATTCCAGATTTATAACTGTCTCCACTGTAGATTCATGTTTTTATGCATAAATGAATGGGATGATGACCTGTCAAGTTTTTAGTGGTTTAGGGTAAAGGTGAGGTCATATAATTGGTTTTCATAATCATCCAAGCATGCAAAAGGGTAAATACCACCCACCATTGCTTTCCACTCCCTCATTTGTCATCATTCTCTCCATATTAAAATTCCATTTTTTAAAATTATCTCCAAGCACATATTTGTCATCTTTAGGTCAATATTTGCATGCATCAATCCATTATCACCTCTAAAAAGTCTAGTCTCACAGCAAGCAGCTTGCTGTTAATTTTTTCTCCTTGCAGGTGTCACAGTTCAAGAAGACCAGCATAGTGTTAAAAGAGATAGCCATGCAAAAGAAGACTAATAAAGGGTGTTTCAATGGTCAAGTAGGAACCTATAGACTTATGTTTGGTCATGGAAGACCCTAGTGTTGTAGAGGACTTCATTAAAGCTAGTTACATGCATTTTTGCTAGAAGAAACAAAGGAATTTATGTATTTTTTTTACTTTTTGAGTAGTCATCTTCAAGAGAATTTTCTGGGAAAAAAGAGAAGAATTATAAATATCTGAGAGATTTTATTGTCAAGAAAATATCAAATAACATTAACCTCTTTCACTTTTCTCACAGGTGTTACATATTTGGATATTCAAAGACATCTTTGGGCTCAATTTTTAGAGTTTGATTTTTTCTTGTTTTAGACATGTTTTTAAAATGCAGATTGCAGACACTTGGATATGTTTTTCAAAAAACCAAGAGAGGTTTTTCTTCATAACGCATTGATTAAAAAAAAACCTTCTCCCATTTGGAAACAACTATCAAGGATCCAGAGGTAAGAGATCATTTATGAGCCCTAATTTTTAAGAAAAAACAACTCCATTTTATTTGTAAATGAACTTGCTGAAGATGAAAATGCTGCTGCTTGAGGAGGGTAAGAAGTATTTTGAACCAAGTTTGCCTTGTAATACTTGATCTTATCATATTACACATCCATAGGCAAAATTTTGAATAAAATATACAAATTTTATGTTTTCTGCCAATTAGGCCATTTCGTAGTGAATCCTAGGCTTGAAGCCCATATTTTGCTACAAAATCGCTGTAGGTGATTTTTTGCTTAAAATCATGGATAAAGTCAAAATGAATGTGGGATTTTTTTTAATTTTTATTTAGCTCATTTGGTTCAACAAACATCTCCAAATCAGAAAAGAGGGCTAACAGATGGCATAGGTGGGTGAAGTGAATTTGCTACAAAATCACGCTACAAAATTGCCTAGAATCCTCAGTTTTTACAACGAAAAGGAATTTCAAAGTTTTTCAAGAATTTAATGCAGATTTGAAGTACAAAAATCATATGGATTAGTCAAAGAGTATAAGTGAATATTTTTTTGGTCAGAACACTCAGCAAAGAGGGTGATTAGGCTTCCAACTCATCAATTTTGGACACATCATTAACTAGGCCAGCACATTTCCAAAATTCGAGGAGCAGACCGTTAATGTCAGTTGGTTGTTATTTGGTTTGGTTATGGACAATGCCACCTTACTCAAAGTGGTTATGTTCGATAATATCATCATCAATACATTATGTAAAGGTTGTTAGTGTAATAAAAAGAGTTTGAGTCCTAATAGGTTTTGGACTCCTAGAAAAAGAAATAGCACTATATTCCCTCCTTGTAATAGGTTTCCTATTTAGAAAAGGTGTCTTGGAGAGTATTCGAAGGTATAACTAGCTGGCAGACCTTATGTAAAGATATCTAGTTCTATTAATAAGCAGATTATGAAAGGAGGGAAGGGTTGGCGAATGCTATTTTGCACTACCACTATTGTAAATTTTTATCATCAGTAATATAGAGTGACTGCGTTTCTGCTTCACCTGATATTATTTGAGTGTTTCAATGAGCTTATGTATTATGTTTCTTAATATCTTGTTTCCAATATCTTAAATTTGATTTACTCAGAATTCGAATTCATGTTATGCATGCTCTGACTTCCTTTTAACATTGAGATATTGAATATTTCTGTGTGTTAGTATTGCCCTTTCATTGAAACAATAAAAGCCTCATCTTCCACAAGGAGATCATTTGTCATTGAATTCCCTCATACTGACTCCATAAGCCCAATGGTAGTGAAACCTATTTCATTATTCACCTGCAACCAAATACATCAAAGAACTTAGCACATAGTTAGCCATCTAATTGAATCCTAATTTAGCAAATCATAAGTTAATTTGAGAGATCCCTCTCAAGCTGAAGAGGCTAGTCCTCATTCAAAAGATGGTTTGAAAGAGTTACTCTAAGTTGTCTGGTGGAGAAATCCATCAGTACCAATTTAGAGATAATACAATGATATCTCAAATCAATGTGCTTTGACTTTGAATGATATGATGGGTTTTTCACTAAATGAATGGTGTTATGAATGTCACGATGCAACACATATTTGTCTTGTTTTATTCCCAATGCTCCTAAGAATCATTGCATCCACAACATCTATTTACAGGCTTCCATGGTAGTTATGCATATTTCCTCTATTGTGGAGGGGGATACTATTTTCTACAAGCTAAACACCCAAGGCACTACTGCACCTACAAGAGTATATAAAACCAATGGTGTATTTTTGGTGTCCACATCCCCATATATTTGCATAAGTATAACCATCAAGCATAGAATTATTATTATTACCAAAACATAAACAATATTGACTAGTGCCCCTGAGATATCTTAAAACCCACTTCAATGCTTCCCAATGTTGCCTATATGGATTTGTAAGGAATCTACTTACTACTCCCAATTCATGTAAAAAATTTGGTTGGGTACATACTATCACATACATCAAGCTTCCAATTGTTGAAGTATAAGGAATTATACTCATTTCCATCTTCTTCTCTTCATAATGGCACAAATCAACATAAATACCTTCTCAATATATTTCCTTGTGATAGTCGCATTTTTTTATTCTTTTTGTCACGCATGATCCTCTTGCCCAATATTTGTTGTGTTGGACCCAAATCCTCTATTGCAAATTAATTTCCCAAATCCTTCTTCAACCTATTGATCATGTTATTATCGTGTCCAACAATTAGGATATCATCCACATATAATAGTAGTATAATATATTTTTCTTTGTCATAACTCTTTATGTAGACACAATGATCAACCTCTAGTATTTTAAAACCATGCTCCAACATAAATGAATCAAATTTCTTGTACCATTGGCAGGGCGTCTATTTCAACCCATAGAGGCTCTTCTTCAACCAACAAACTAGGTTATCTTGACCTTTTACTTTTAATCCATCTGACCTCTCCGCATAAATATCCTCCTTCAATTATCCATGAAGTACGGTTTTCTTTACATATAAATATTCATCTTTAAAGTCTAAGGCAAAAACAAGACCAAGAATAACTCTTATGGATGACATCTTAACAACATGTGAAAAAATTTCAATAAATTCATACCTTCCTTTTGGGAAAATCTCTTCACCACCAAGATTGTTTTGTATGTTTACTTCACCCTTTTGTTTAATCATGTCTACCCATTTGTTTGTAGGGAATTTACTAACTCGCGATTTTTGTTTTCCAACTAGGAGTCCATTTCTTCCTTGGTTGCTTTCTTCCACTCTTTGCTCGTATCCACATTAAAATCATCCAAAAAACCATGAGGTTCAACTTCACTAGTTAACATAATATAATTTGAGGACGAATACCTTTGTGACAGCTTATGAGGCCTAGTAGACTTGTGAACCAACAATTTTCATGCGTCTTCCAGTCGGATCTCTTGAAACGATTGTTGCAAAGTTTCTCTTTTCTTGTCTCCACATTACAATCCTCCAAAAAACCATGAGGCTCACCTTCACTAGTTAAAATAATATAATTTGAGGGTGGATGCCTTTGTGAGGGCTTATGAGGCCTAGTAGATTTGAGAACCAACAATGGTCATGTGTCTTCCAGTCAGATCTCTTGAAACGATTGTTGCAAAGTTTCTTCTTCTTATTTTCCATCATTTTGCACTTGTTTTCCATCATAATATTGAATTCATTGCCCACTTTCTTGCAATGATGGCAATATATATATATATATATAGCAAAGTCGTTAACAATTTTTTTGACCTACATATTATTTGTATACCTTTTATACATTTCTAACACATTAAATATGGCATCCATGTTTCTAAGAATTTTGTGTTTACCTAGATCCCATAGACACAAACCAAAATCACCATCTATACATCCTAGAAAATACATTTCATTAATTTATCATCTAACTTGGTTCTATCCTCTTTGGGAATATGCATAAATGCTTCACGTCCAATTTTTTTAATGTGAGAATAGTTTACCTTCTTACCAGTCCAAACTTCTTTAGGAATGCCACCATTTAGGAATGTGTACATGGTTCTTTTCATGAATCCTGTATCCAAAAAAATTGATCCTTTACTAATTTTCCTGTCATATTTACCTAAGCTTGTGGAGAAACCTTCATGAGCGTGAACCCTCCTTCCCCTTGTGTAGTGACTCACTTTTTGTCTTTTTATTTACTAGTGCATCATTCCCTGACAACAAATATTTCACACATTAATTTTGTTGTCCCTTTTTTGTCTGCGCAGTCAGTAATTTTCCTACCCCTTGCTTCCTTGTTACACTTCCTTAGCATCATGGGATTTTTTCCCTTGTTTTGAAGTTAATAAATTTGCAACAACAATCCCCTTAAAACAGACCATTCATGTGCATTTAAAACTCAACAACCAACCTTCAATGGTTGTCCCAGGCTGTCCAAATTCTCCCTTCAACAAGTAAGCTGAATTTCCCAAGCAATTGACCTCCCTGTACCTCTTGGAATCTGTGTTCCTCACTCATCCCATTTAATTTTTAAATTCAATTACATGATTAAATTACATGGCCAAATCAAGCCATTCATGGGTTGGGATATTACACATGCATTAGTCAAACAATCAAATACTTAGTCATCTTTTAATTTTTTCTCTCAAGTTTAAACAATTTCCTTGGAATAAAGCACTATTGCTATGCCACTAGGTTGATTTCCCCAATGGTAGGCTAGTAAGCATAGCCAATTTTTTAAATCTATTTCTTGTTAAGTTACAAATGTTTCCTAATTGAAAAAAAAAATCTTATAACAAACTAATTGAGTAACCATTTTTTTTCTATTTCTAGTACCAACTCATAAACAAATGTAAATCTTTGTTATTGTAATCATTGACATATGGTAAAATTAACAATCTTTTCTATGTTTAATTGTAACTGAAAAACATAAATTTAAATTTACTTTGAAGCCTAGTTGTATTTTTTTAACTCTAAAGCTAACTATTATTATTTTAAAATTATTATTATGTTATTATTATTAGTGACATAGGGTAAATTTAGCAATCTTTAATGTTCTAGTTTTAATTCAAAAACATAATTTAGTCGACTTGTTTTTTTTAGTTTAAAGCCTACTTGCCATTTTTTAATTTTTTAATGTAATGTTATCTAACATTACGTGACAAAATCTCTCCTATGTTCAATTATTGAGTGCTTCTTGGCACAACCATTCTAAGGAAGTTGGGGCAATGTGAGGCTTGTGTCCTTGGAAACATAGCAAGTAACATTTTCACAATTTCACTCCTAGAGCATGTAGAAAGCTAGAATTGATACATTTGATTTGTGTGGCCCCATGCCTATTGAATTTTCTTTTAGTAATATATATAGCATGGATTTTAGTGATGATTACACGAGAATGTGTTTGGTTTATGCATTTTAAACATTTAAAATTTTCATTTGTAGATTGAAAATGAAGCACAATCTAGTATTAACACTATTCATATTGATAATAGAGGGGAATAAAACTATAATGAATTTGAAATATATCTTCGTCGGCGTGGAGTCAAACATCAAATCATTGTTTTATACAATCTTCAGCAAAATTGTATAGCTAAAAGAATGAAATAGACACTCTTAAATATGTCGCGTTCAATGCTATTTTTCAAGAATATTAGGTTGACCTATTGAGTTGATGTAGTTTTGTTTGCAATCTATGCAAGAAACATAAGTTCCTCTCATGCTCTCAACACAGGGGTTTCAACTTATTGGTCAATATCATACCATGTTAATTCATAAAGAGTGTTTTAAAATTATGAAAAATAGAGTAAATATATTGTAGGTATTGGGGTAAAGATGTTGGGTGGGGGTGTTTATCTATTGGGGTATAAAAATAGGTATTTACTAAAAATAGAGATATCTATTAGAAATAGGGGACATTTTTATTAGAAGGATGTATTGGGAGGTGTTGTTTTTAGGATTGCTCTTGTAACTGATGACAACCCGAGAATACATTCACCGAGGGTTAGAAACCCTCCCACTCTAGGTGATAAGGGTTGGCCTCCCTTTCACCACAGGGGGTATTCCTTGGTAGTAATGTTGATTAAATAAGTGTTCTTTAAAAGTAGAATGATTTGGCTAGAATGTGTGTTTTTTAATTAAAATAAGGTTTTTGAGTTTTAAATTTACGAAATGAACATGTGTAAATATAGATCCGTGGGTGGAATAAATAATAAAGTGTACAATTAAAATAAACAACCTAGACTACATTAAAGGAAACATGTATGAGAAAAATAAAATAAAATATCTCTACAATCTGATTATAATGGTATTTATTTAAATGTAAACATAACGTAATTAATATCAAGTATTATATTATTTTACAAATACCACAAAATAAATAGCTAATACATTCATTTTGCCAACAATATATGCTAGTAAATAAATGGTTCTATAAAGTTTATAAAAGACTAACAAAGTTCACGTTTGTTGTTAATTTGTTAATAATTATCAAAATATAGGGATAAACCCTAGGAAACTATTTAAAGAAAAGAAAAAAATAAAATTAACATAAAATAAAATAAAATAACCAAAGAAAAATAAAATAAAGAGAATCTGGCTTGAAAAATATTTAGCTAAATATGTGAACGAGACATGTATATCATGTATTCTCATGACTGCTATATGCAACATTTACTTTAAAGATGATGTAAAATATTTTTAAATAACAAGTATTAAAAAATATTAAAATCAATTCATGTGTACAATGTTTCTTTGTCTAATCAAGTTAGATCAGAGATCTCATGCATTTAACCAATAAACCTTAAGTAAAAATAAATAAAATGAATGTTTTGTTTAATGTAATTTCTTTATGAAATATTGCTAGTAAACATTTAATGTCACAAATTATAACATTTAATTTACAATATACTAAAGAAAATTCTCAATATTCCTATTTTGGAAAGCAACAACCCAAGTAAATGTTAGGTGAAACATGAATTAATTAAGTGAGATTCATAAAATACCAGTTGAACCATAACAATCAAAACTTAGATAAAAGAAGATACATAAACAAAAAGATACACTTAAATAAATAAAATAAAAATAAATTATTTATTAAAAATTGTACCACTTTACATCACAAACTCCACATAGATCTTGTCTATTGATCAAGTGTAGGTAGGCTTTTCCCAAGCATGAGTCCTTCTTTCTCATAAATTTTTGAATAGAGATTCCTCGCAAATGGAGAACTAAGGTTTTTTTTATACATAAATGTTTGGTAACATAAGCACAATTTCTTGTATAATTAAAAGAATAATAAAAATTATTTTTGGAATGAGTTCTGTTACTCCTTCCTTATTAACTCTCTTCATATCATTTAATTTAATTGATTTTCTCAAAATATTCACCTTAAAATGTTTTTAAAATAGTTTTCCTGCATTATAAAGATAAAATGTGAATTAATTCTCAAGTGATAAATAAAATTTAAGTATAAACTCACCCTTCTCTCCAAAAAAATCATTTTCCATAATTTCTCATAAAATGAATTTAATTTTACCTCAATAAAATATAATAAAATTTTTCTAACCATAAAAAAAAACATTAATTTAAAAATATATTTAATATATAAATTAACTTTTCAGCACATCCAACGTGAAAACAATTTCAAATTATTACAATTATGGATAAATTTCTTTCCACGTTTATTTCAATTTTTATTTAAAATAAAACCTGAAAATATAATTTAAGTTTAAAATTTTAATTTAAATATTCATTCTGTTTTAAAATAAACTTATAATTTAATTAAAAATATAATTTAAATAATATATATATATATATATATATATATATATATATATATATATAAATTTTAATTATAAAAAATTTAAAATTTAAATAATATAGATTATGAAATCATTTGCTTTTGGGTTTATTGGAGGGAGAGAAGATGTAACCCGATGCGATCCTAACTGTCAGAGAAAGATGGAAGATGGATCGTCCGATCATATAGGTGGAAAAAGCTCAAGGTTTAACCTGCGTAATGGACCCGATGATGTTGGAATAGCTCCAAGCATAATTCCCGTTAATTCTCTTGTATTTTTAATGAAACGCAGGTCATGAGGGTGAGTATTAGATTAGTGAGTTATTTTGTTTATGATTTAATTGTTTCATTCTTTTATTCGTTTAATTTATTTTATATATAATTTATTAAATTTTGTTTTATTTAAAAAAATATATTATGATCTATTTAATTCATGTTTTTTAATTTAATTATTACATTTTAATTTTTTTATATTTTAATAATTGTTATTTTGATTATTAGATTAATTATTTTTTTAATTATAATCGCTATAATGATAAGTTATAATGATCATTGTGATAATAATATTAGTGTAGGGAAAACATGAAGATTTGAGTAAATTATTTTTTTGTCATAAGAATCATGAGAAGAAATCATATGGAGAGGGTGGAACATAGTGAAATTCACAGAAGGAGCCAAGTTTAAAAGGAGGGCCAAATCAAGCACCAACAAGAGGGAAGTTCAACAAAATGATGTTGGGAGGTTTTTATGAATATTTGGTGAAATTAAGGGTATTCTTTAATATCCCATAAAGGCAGGTGCTATGACATAAGTTGATTAAGTGGAGACCATGTGGCTCTCGAAAACAAGGCTCCTTATGAAATTTGGTATTGATGCATTCCTTTAATGAGGCATCTCAAGGTTTTTGGTTCCATATGGTATGCCTTAATTCCTAAGGAACAAAGAAACAAGCTTGGTGCAAAGAATTGAAAGTACATATTTTTTGGGTACTTAAAAATCACCGAGGCATACCATCTTTATGACGAGGATACACAAAATTTCATTCTTACCAAAGATGTGGTTTTCCTTGAAACCACTAGGAATGACAAAATTGTTAAGTAGTAGCTTGATCATCTAGATATATTCACCCACGTAAATACATATAATGAGTTTCATGATGAGACTCCACATCTTGAAGGGGGGATCTCTATCTTGGATCAATCTCCAGAATCTCCTTTTAAGTACCATCTCTCCCTCATGAAGAAGTTCCAACCACTTCATCAAAATAGGGAATTCAATTGGATGATGTAATTGAGAGGGTTGAAAGGTTGAATCTTGATGCAAATGCAGCACCACCTTAATCATTGGATCAACTTGGACCATCAAAGAAATGTCTAAAGTGGCTCATAAATACACTTCCAAATGTTCTCCTTAATGAGGTTGGAAAGATGGGAACTAGAAGCTCAACAAGACAAGAAGATAGAGGTGTTGTAGATAACTCAAATTCAGTTGATGTAAATGATATGAATGTTTCATGTGATTGTGAATTAAATTTATCCACTAACATCGAACCAACTTCCTTTACAGAAGTTGCTTCTTATGATGAGTGGTAAGAAGCTATGCAAAAGGAGCACGATGGTCTCATTAAGAATGGGATATGTAAGTTGGTGGATCCTCCATTTGGAACCAAATCAATTAGTTGTAGGTGGGCCTAAAAGGAAAACAAGAAATCAAATGTCTCACTTGACAAGCATAAGGAGAGCCTTGTGGTGAAAGGGTATGCACAGAAAGAAGGAATGCGCTATGAGGATATGTTTCCCCTCATTGGTTTAATGGGATATCAATCATGCATTGCTAGCTTTGATAAAAACAAAATAGGTTGAAGATTCAATACATGTATGTGAAGGAAACCTTATTGAATGGATACTTGAAGGAGAATGTTTCTGTGTCTCAACCAAAAATATTTGTTGTGAAGGGTCGAGAACATAAAGTATGAAAACTCATCAAGTCTTTATATGGCCTAAAGTATGTTGGCATTAGGGTTAATGTGTTGTACTTGATGGAAACCTACTTGATAAATATGTACTTGATATCAATAGTATGATAATATGATTGTGGAACAAAAGAAGATAACAAGTACATATGTTACAGATGATATGAACAGAGAAATGGAAGCTTGGTTATAGATGGATGACAAAATTGAAGTTTGAGAAAGTATATGCGGTTCTTATGAAGAAGGGTCGCGTACATACACAGGTCCTGTGAGAAAAAGTCGCATACATAATCTAAACCATGGAAATATGATACCAGGGGTCATTACCATGGTATTTTCCCATAGTAATTGGGGCAATAACGTTTATTTAATCCCTTCAAAAAATACTAATGATATTACCAAAGGATTTACTTTAGGTATTTGCTAAGAAAAAAGCTATATAAGGAGATGGAGATCAAGGTGTTATGCATGCAAATACTAAGTTATTCATATGTGATTTTATATGGAACAGGTGTGCACCAAGGAGCAAGGAGATCGCTCAGATTTTGATAGATTTGAAAGTGTAATGAAGACTAATGAATGCACTTGCTTGACATGTTTATGCTTGTAGATAACAATGATATATTTGTGGTTATAATGATGCTATGATATGAATGTGTGATAGTGAAGATGGTGGAATGTGAATTGTGTTTGCAGCGAAAGGTTTCATACTTGTACATAGGTTTTTTTTTTGGATAGTCGCGTACATACGCAGATCTGTTTATGTTAAGTTGCCTATATATTATGAGATATGTTGTTCAGTATGTTGAGACTTGTATGCGGTTGTTGCACATTATAAGCGTGTTTATACGAAGGCATGATTAATAATAATCCTGTATATATTCTAAGTTAGATATGGTTAGGGTTTGCAGTGCCGCTTAATGATGATTGTTGATGAGTTCTGTTATATTTGGTGTTGTCTTTCAATGATGTCTTGATCTGGATGGTTTATATTTTTTGTGTTTTGGTTGTGCATTGATTTAATCTAGTTGCAATGGTTGATTCAATATTTGGTAGGACAATGTTATAGTGATTTAGTTGGTTCAATGATTATATTTCATATTCAGTATTCAGTTCGATATTGAGCATAATGTTGTGTGTGGGTCCATTTTGAAAATATGATGAAAGGTGGCCTACAAGTTTTGATGTTTTTTTGAGATAGGTGGTCCATAAGAGGTGTTTAGGATTGGAGCCTTCAGTAAGGGAGTCAGAGCTTCCTTCTAGTGGCGGCTAATAAATTTGTTCAAGGGGTAGGTGCTCCGCTCCGGAGAAAGTAAACAAGATCAGGGGGTTGTAGCTCCCTTCCAGTGGGTGTTGGAGAACGAGTGGAGGTTATATCCTCCTACAGGTGGGTGCCTGCGTGCTAGTAAGATTCTACACCAGTACAAGGTGTAATGAAGTTTTTCTTTATAGTAAAAGAAGAAGACAAAGACAACAACAACAATGGTTTTCTCCCACATTGGGTTTCCACCTAAAATCCTAGTGTTCTATGTGTGTTCTTGTGATTTATCTGTTCTTTACTGCATACTGGATGGTTAATGAATTAATAAAGCCATGGTTAAGTTAATTCATTGTTGGGACATATGAAAAGTTAGTTATCTAGATATACATAGTTTCATTCACTAGATTCGCGTACATATGTGGGTTGCATGAAGAAACTTAGCGTACATAATTCTGAATATGAAATTAAAACTTAAAATGAATTAAAAATATTGATTGACCCCCCCCCCCCCCCCACTCCCCCCTCAGTATTTTCCCTAAAAATTGGTATCAGAGCAAGTCCCTTAGAATAAGGTTGATCGCTTAAAGGGAGATATATCAAAATGAGCAGTAAAGAAGGAGTATTTTATTCCAGGCCACCCTTGTTTAATGGAACTAAATTTATATTTTTGAAATTCATAATGAAAGTGTATTTTCATGAACTAGGAATTGATGTATGGGAAATTGTTGAAGGTGAATATCAATACCCAACCTCCATTCCCACAGGTAATGAAGGAAAGAAGCAATATGAGATCAATGCAAAGGAAGTAAATGTTATTTTGGGAATTTTTGTTGAATATCAGTTTATGAAAGTCATGCAACTGCGCATTGCAAAGGAAATATGGGATAATCTTGTCCAAAGTTATGAAGGTGACACTAAGGTAAAAAGAACTAAAATTCAAAGATATAGAATTCAGTATGAGACTCTTAGAATCCATGATGATGAATGTATTGAAATATTTTTCCTTAGAGCAGATGTAATTGTTAATACAATGAAAAATCTTGGTGACGAAATAAAGGAAATTGTTGTTGTTGAAAATATCTTGAGATCACTAACCCCGAAGTTCGATTCCAAAGTCTAGGCCATTAAAGGAATGCATCATTTAAAGAATCTCACCATTGAAAAACTCCATGGGATCTTGACAGCTTTTAAAATGAGACAATGGGATACATCAGGTGTTAGAGAAGCAAAATTCAAAGCCACATACAAAAACTCGAAAGAAAAGGAAAAGCCCAAAGACACACAAGCTACATTTCAGATGAGGAAGAAGTGAATTTCTTACGAAATTTGCAAGTGGGAACTAGTAAATTATAAGGTAAGATTCCCTTTAGATGTTTTGATTATGGAAGAGTAGGTCACTATGCATCCAAATGTCCATATAAAGAAAATCATGAAAAGGGAAAGGATGTTGACAAGAAAAATGCCAAAATTAAGTTTTCTTCGAAGAAATTTTTTTATTATAATGAAGATAGTCAAAGCACATTTGATGACCAGGAAGATTCAGATTCGAATTCTAACACTTGTTACCAAATAATTATGGCTCTTGAAGATCAATCAACTAGTGAATCAGATAGTTGTGAAAAAGATAATTTAATAAAAGCATTGAAACAAAATGATAGGCTCAAGAATGCAAACAAAGATATGGAAACAAAATAAAGTAGTATGATCAAGGAAATAAGCATGTTAAGAGTGAACGTGGAGGAAACCAATCGAAGAACATAAGTCTTAACAAAACAACTTCAAGAAAAGGAAAGGCATTATGAAAAATTAGAATCGGAAGTTGTGACTCTAAGGAAATATTATGAGTAAATCAATAAATGGATAAAGGCATTTGAATCACTAGAGAAGATTATTAATGAACAACACTCTCCTCTAATTAAGACAGACATTGGATATAACCACATGGCTTCAGATTCACAATGTAATAACAAGAACTGTCATAATATTTTTGGAAAGAAAACTGAATCAAGTCACTCATCTGAAAAGAAATCACCTATATCAGAGTCAACATCAGTACCTAGGCATAAAATATGGTTTCATGGATATTGTTTTCTTGTAACTCATTTGGGCATAAGTTCACTCATTTCAGGTCAAGCATATGGAATGAAAGCAAAAGGTGGGATAAGCTCCACAAGTGCAAGCACATGATTAGAAATTGCAAGCATATTTGGAGGAAGAAAGAACATCAGTCATAAATGTAGGGAACATTGTCCCTACTGCGGTCCATTGCTCTTAAAAATCATACTTCTAATATTGAGTGTAGAAGTGAATGTGAGGTACATAACCTCACGAGGGATAGGTGATGATTATTAGGTCCACAATATCAGTGGTGTATAATCTTATGGGGAGATATGCATGTTTATATTGATGGTGATACCTTATGTTGTGTTGATATTCTTTTGGTGATATGTATATTATTGACATTGCATTGATGAAGTGAACAGGAACAAACATGTCATGTTTAGGGGGTGATGTGGCTACAAAGAATCAAAAATTTATTTTCTTTACATGGATCTTATGAAAGACAATCACGTGCATACATAGTTTTCGATCTAGATAGTCGTGTGTTATTATCAATAATGGAAATAAATAGTGCATATTCATGGGGGGCTTCTTATTGTTGGAAATACTGAGAGGGGGGTGAATCAATATTGCTTTTCAATTGTTAATTTTTCCAGTTAGATCACCTATATTTAGAACACAAAATGAACAATAAGAATAAATGATTTTATCAATTTCTTCTTTACAATAAATCAAGTACAATATATGTAGGGCTCCAACCCTAGATGAAGACACCAATCTTTAATCTCCCAGGCTCCAACCTGTATTTTCCAAGCACTGACTTGGACTTCCAAGGCTCCAACCTTGTCAATTCTGAGGCACCAACCTCAAGGGCTCCAACCCTATATCTGGTATAGGATCTAACCTGGTCTCTTGAGGACTCCTATCCTCTAGGGCTCCAACCCTATCTTCCAAGGCACCAACCTTGTCAATTCTGAGGCACCAACCTCAAGGGCTCCAACCCTATCTTCCAGGGCACCAACCTTGTCACTATGAGGCTCCAACCTCCTGCTTCATTTCGTCAAGATATATTTGGTTATACTTACGGCTCCTAATGTATTATTCAACGAGCCCTGACAATCTTCAACTTACCCTTCACTGTAATCTACACATCACGTCATCAATGACAACCTTTTCTTCGTAGAAGGTGTCACCGTTGCTCTTCATCGTGCCCAAACAATTTCTCCAAGTTACCTCATGATGACATCACCAATGCATCATGATCTCCAATAGGCTTCTATATGACACTCCAAGGTATCCTCAAGATCAGCTTCAACTTCTCTTCAAGATCTACAAGATAACTCCATGAGGGCTTCAACAAGTCTTCAAGATGTTTTCTAGGGTTCTTAAGGATTAGCTTCAGCAAGCCTGTTCCAAGATTTCTTCAAGTCAACCCAAATCTTCTCCTTCACAACTTGCTTCAAGACTGCTTTCAAAGTGCTGACCAAGACTGCCCAAGATTTCTGATAGAAATTTGATCCAAAAATGTTGATCCCTGCTTCAAGATTGCTCCAAGAATTTCTTCAACAATGCTTCAATGATGTTCCATATATGTCTTTAAGACTACCCATGAAAGGCTGCTCCAAAAGTGCTTCAAGGGTGAACAAGTGCACTTCAACGGGTAGCTCCACAATGTTTTCAAATTCTGCCTTCCAAATCTGCTTCAACTAAAGTCTTCAAGCTTGCTCTAAATTGTCCTTCAAAATTCCTTCAACTGCTTACTTTACAGTAGTTCCAAGAATTTTCAATGGTGTGACAATTTTGACTTGAAAGGAGACTTCAAGATTATCCTAGCACAGTTTAATACTGTCTAATAAGTCTCCACCACTGGTGTTGATATTGCCGCCATAGTTTCTTCACACAATGAAATACTACACCATCAGAATGCTGGTCTATTCTTGGTTCTGTGACTTGCCTCTATACTAAATATCTAAAGATATCAATGCTGCAATCACGAACTAGTTCTCCACTTAACCCAAGCTTATGACTGTCCTTTATACCTAGTAGGTCTAAAACACAGATCTGAGGATGCTGCAATGTTATTTTGGTTAAGAGGTCTGAACCACTATATGACAGATCACTGCACTGCAATAGGAAGACCAAGCCACACCAAAAAGAGAGCCATTGTGAGCCACTACAGAATCACTATAGGTAGTCCGAGCCACTCCAGAATCACTGTAGGAGGTCCAAGTCACTAAATATGATCCACCAACGAAGAATAATCCACCATTTATATGCTTCTTTTCCTTTGTACTTATAAATTCAAGAGATGTGAACTAAATGTCATATGTTGTGTGTTTGATGAACAAATGATGATTGAAAAATGAGGAGCTGAAATGTATATATATAGGAATTCTATGCTAGAAAGATGAAGAGACATGGCTTAAGGATTAGGCCGACATGACTGTGAAGTGTAGGTCGACTAGATAAAAAATAGGGATATATAATATTAAAAAATCAATATCTCTTCAATCACTAGGAGTTTGAGGGCAAGTAAGGGCTCGTTGGAAAGAGGGAAAAATACTCTTTAATATGGTCTAGGATTCATTGTGAAGGGATGCCTCCAAGGTGTCTAAATTTATTTTTATTTGTGACTGTTCATGAAATTTTAGTGCAGAAGATGATTGGGACAGTAATAGATCATTAGAGCTTCTTCATCATGGTGTGTCTTCCATGTCACCATGATAGTATATCATCATGCCATCATATGATAGTGCACATGTATGTCATCATATTTCATAGTGCAACATCTATCAATTTTCCATTAAGAGAGCTCATCAGGAGAGTGTAGTGATACGTCATTAACCATATGCAGCATGCATCAATTTGTTAGAGTATGGGCTAGGTCATCACAAGGATAGCTTCTTCATCAAGAGTCACTATGGCCATTGTTGTCGACTGATGTTGTCGCTCCTAGAGACAGCCTAGAGTTGTGATAGACCAATGCCTAGGACATCTTAGCATAGCAAGGAGCATACAATATAATGTGTGAAGTTGTCAGCTTCAGTTCACATGCTATCTCCTATAAACAGTGAAATAAAATAGAATGGGACCAAACTCTTAGAAACTGACACAGGAAAAGAGATACTGCAGAGACAAGATGTAGATTCACTCTTATACAGAAGCAACATACAATTCAGAGACAGTTTACTGCAAAGCGGGCCGATTCAGAAATACTTCACAGACATAAATTATCAGAAGGTGTATGTAGTGAAAGAAATATTGAGAAGATACTAGTTAACATTGAGTTGATACCCAGATATAAAATACCACCATGCATGGGCTTATCAATCTAAGAATCCATACATGATAATAGCATTTTAAAAGCACCCTCCCAAAGAAACTAATATAGCAGAAGTGTGGTTAGCTGAATAATGGAAGAGAATATCATGCATGAGCCATATTTAAAGTGCTTGACTGATCCGGGCATTGGCATCAACTAGGATGAATCCATACTAAAGATCAGTGAGCCATTCACATTCCAAAACATGATACCAGAAATATGGATGAAATGAAATGTTCTATTAATATAACACAATAAAGAGAGTTACAGACTGTGAAATACCAAAGACCAGAATCCTCTTTGACAGATAGAACTCCTCCTCACTGAGACCCTATGGGCTCTGAGCCTTCATACAAGAGTTTTACAAAGTGTATGCAAAAAGCCTTTCACTGCATAATTTTCTGATAGAAATCTGGAACCCTTACAATGCTTTTCTCCATGGCTTTTATAGAAGAAACAAAAAACCTAGTAAAAGAGGTAGGTGATGAACATTTAATTGTGTAATTTAAACCAAGACAGCGGAAACAATGCCCGCCCATACTGTTGAATGACTAGGTGGTGCTGTAGGTACTATGTAGCCTGCTCTCTGAAATAAATGCACTGGGTGAAAACCTCTTCAGGAGCACGGTATTGAGATAAAACCATATGAAAATTCTGTCCTTTCCTGAAAGAAAACTGAGCTGAACTAAAACCTGGAGGGTATTGTTTCTTGTGCATTGTACCCTCTGCCTTCTAAATCTTAGATTAAGATTTAAAATCTTCAATGCCGAAAACTAAATTCATTTATCATTTGACTGATACTCTTTGCCGCAACATTAATGTTTCCATCTGCCGCAATCTATGCTTTGAATGACTCTGGAGGGTTTGAAAGATTCTACCCCTGCTTCTTTAATGAAAGCCGTGTCATAACAGCTTCCCAAATCCTTTTTCCATTATTCTGCCTCTGATAAATGGTCCTTTGGAGCGTACTCGGATTTTGTAATGGAGGCTGGAACTTATGATAATTCTCCGTCGCTATAAACCTGCAAAACCCAAGAACATGTTAATAAATCCAAGCATATGAGGATGGAAGATGTGGCGGGGTTAATGGAAGTGGTCGTACAGACTATCGATATGGTGAAGCGGCACAGGGTGGTGACGAAGAAAATGCGGCGCAACAGTGTGGGATGACCATAGAGAGAACTAATGGAATGCGGAAATGAACGTGAAGATACGTGAGGAACGAAGAAATGGGAAAAATATGGGTCTGGGGTGGCGGAGAGCATGTGGAGGAAAACTGGAGGACAGGTGGCACGATATCAAAACAATGAGGAATGGATGACGTGGAGGACTGACTTTGGGAGCTGGTCAAAAGCGGGGTGATCAGATCTTGACCGTCCATCTTGGGAGGAGATCGACGGTTGAAAGAGCATCTGAGGTGATGGATTGTGGGCCAGGAGCACTGTACACTTGGAATAAAACTCGTGTAGCTTCGGAGCGCGATGATCGTCGGATGAAGGCTCCTAGATCGGATGACTGTGATTAATATCGCTGCGCGTCTTTGTCCGAATGATAACGCGCGATGGAGGGCTGTTTTGAGGCCGTACGCAAGGACACGTGGTGAGCGCTGTATGGAATCGCTAGCCCAAGGAGAAATACCGCCTACTGTCGAAAGGTGGTGCGATACATACCACCCGATTTTGAGCAGTGTTTTGAGCGCGGGGACCACCAAGGCAGGCGCATCGCAAACTGTAGATTTATGATTTGATCGAATGGTGAATAGATAGGCTACGGGTGTGGCAGAGATGAGCGAACGTCGTTCGATCTGTGCACAGATCAACAACTCAGGATGTGCCCGATATGTATTGGATAAGCGCCCGCCGGACTAGCGCATGATCTAGCGTCCGGGTTACACGGAAAAAAGAAGCAGAGGGGCTAGGGCTGAAGGAGCTATGCCTCAAATGTTTTCAAATATGAATTTCCAGCCTTTGATAATGTATTTTGGAGGCGGGAAATGGTAACGATAGGCTTGAGAATGGTTTTCCAAGGCTGCAAGGGGGAATTTGAGAGTTCTGAGCCAGATTGCCTGTAAAATTTTATGGGAAACGGATTATGATCAACATCGGCTCCACCTAGGGATGGCATGTTCATCCTTGGACATGTCGAGAACTCGTAGACCTTCTGATCATCATGCATGCAGACTCTGCTCTCCAACATTTCCATTTTTCACTTTATAATTCATCACGACACCGACACTATTCAAACAAAAACAAAAAGGAAACTATCATACAATATAATACATCAGGCTTAAGGAATTGAAGGAAACTATCATACAATATAATACATCAGGCTTAAGGAATTGATTCTTTGCCTGAATCAGAACTGAAAGTAGGGCTTAAGGAATTGACCGTTTACAGGGGCATCCAGAAGTCGCCCTGTAAATTCTCCAACCTAAAAGTATTATTTCCCCCCTGTTCCACAACTTTGAAAGGACCAAACCAGAAGGGGTCGAATTTACCATGTTTACCTTTTTCGGCTCTTTGGATATCCCATCTGAGTACCAAATCACCAATCTGCAGCTTCCTATTTTTTGCATGCTGATAAAAAATGTGTTTCATTTTCTCTTGATATTATATTAAGCTCTGATTCACCTGGCCCTGTGCTTCTTCTAATTCCACCAATTGATTGATTCTCCTAATCATATCATCAGGTTCCTCCTGGCTTTCTTGCATGAAGCGGGCCACTGGTAAAGCCAGCTGTATAGGAAAAACTGCTGCTCGTCCATATACCAACTCATAGGGAGATTTCCCAGTTGCTCTCTTACTGGTGATTCTATTAGCCCATAGAGAAAATTTCAATTGGGAATCCCAGTTCTTTTGATTTTCATTGATAGTCTTCTTCAAGGCCCTCACCAGAGTTTTATTTGAAGACTCTGCCAAGCCATTTCCTTGTGGATAGTAAGCTGTAGAGTGATTCAGTATGATATTGTATTGCTGGCAGAAATTCATAAATTTTGCAGACTTGAAGGCATGTGCATTATCAGTCACTATCCTAGCAGGACAGCCAAACCTGGATATGATGTTTTCCTCCATGAACTTTATGATCACAGTATCTGTAGCCTTCCTTGCAGGTATGGCTTCCACCCATTTGGTGAAATAATCTGTGGTTGCCAATATCCATTTATGTTGTCCACTTGACGGAGGATGTATCTCACCTATAAAATCAATACCCCATTGTTTGAATGGTTCATCTACATGCACTGGAATCAGGGGAAATGGTGCAGATTTCTGTCTCTCAGCAAATTTATGACATTTATCACATGCTTTTACCCTGGCAAAAACATCTCCAAAAAGCTTTGGCCAATAGAAGCCAACTTTCAGAATTTTATGAGCTGTGGCCCTCCAGCTGTAGTGACCTCCACAGATCCCTTCATGAAATTCTGCAATAATGCTCTCTACTTCATTTTCTGTGAGACATAGGAGTAAGATACCTGAGGGATATCACCAGTATAGTTGGCCATTGGCGACTGTGTACTTCTGTGATTTCAATCTCAGCGCTCTGTATTTAGTTTTGTCACAATTTGGAGGGCAGCTAAGTTTAAGGAGATATTCTACTATCTCTTTGTACCACGGACTGGTGAGGTACTTTATATGTGTTTATGGAGTAGCTACTCAAATTCCATGTCATTCTTGTTTCTCCTCAGATTCCTCACCTGCTATACTGGACAAATTTATGCCCAGGGCTTGATAGTTTGATTCTGATAACATTTTGGCTAGCCCCTGTCCTTTAATTAGCTTAGCAGGGCGGAGGTCCAGGTCATATTCATGTATTTTAGCAATCCACCTCCCCCTTTTTCCTTCACTATCCCCCTGAATTAGGATATCTTTTACGGCAGCTGCAGGCACAAATGCAATGATGTGGGACTGTAAGATATATACACAGAATGCTTTGAGGGATTTCACTAGAGCGTATGCTTGCTTTTCCAATATGTTGTATTTTAATTCTGCATCACGGAGCACCTGACTGAAAAAGGCAATAGGCTGCTCATACCCCTCCTCATTTTTCTGCAGTAAAACTCCTGCTATTGTATGAGGTGATGCAAAAGAAAAAATCATGAAATTTTTATCATAATCTGGTCCAGCCAGCACAAGGGCTTCTGTAAAAGCATTCTTTATCCTGGTAAATGCCTCCTGTGATTCTTGTGACCACTTCACCTCATTATTCTTCTTCAGCATATCTGTTATATGCCTAACTATCTCAGCATAGTTAGGGATAAACCTTCTCAAGAAATTTATGCGCCCTAGGAATAATTGTACTTCTTTCTTATTTCTGAGAAAAGCAATACTGTTTATAACCTCTACCCTCTTAGGATCTATCTTCACCCCATCTCTAGTCACGATATGACCCAAAAGATTTCCCTCTTCTAATGCAAATAAAGACTTTTGAGGATTCAGAGAGAGACCATACCTTCTACATTTCTCAAAAGTTCTCTACAGATGCTCAATGTGCTCGGCATCATTCTTGGAAAATATAGTGATATCATCGAGGTAGTCCACCAAGAATTTATCTTGCTCCCCGACAAAAGCAATGTCCATTGCCCTTTGAAAAGTGGCCCCTGCATTAATCAATCCAAAAGGCATCCTGGCATACATAAATGTACCCCATGGTGTGGTGAAAGCAGTCTTCTTTTGATCCTCTGGAAGTACAGCCACCTGGTTATAACCAGAGAAACTATCCATCATTGACATTTTGGAAGCTCCAACCACCTTCTGCAGAATGTGATCCATTTTACGCAGTGGGTAATTATATTTTAAGGATGCTCTATTTAAATTCCTAAAATCCAAACACAGCCTTATTTCTCCATTCTTCTTGCGTACAGGGACAAGGTTTTCCACCCACTCAGAGAACCTTAGTGGTACAATTATTTTGGCTTTTAGCAGCTTCTTGATTTCTTTCTCAATAGAAGGCAGCAGCAGGGGATTGATTTGTCTGAGCTTCTGCTTGTGGGGCTTTGCATCTGCCTTCAGTGGAATTTTGTGTTGCATAATATTGACATCGAAAGTTTTCAAATCCTGATAGGACCATGCAAACACATCTTTGTAAGATTGGAATAATTTCTGATATAACCTTTTATATTCTCCAGGAATCTTTTTGGACAATTTGACAATTTTTGGGTCAGCCTCAGTACCCAAATTCAGGTCTTCTACCTGATTCTCTTCTACCACTTTTCTTGGCTGCAGTGGGACATCGTTCTTGTCAAATAATCTTTCTAGAGGTACCAGTCCTCTAGGTATAATGTTTCCCTTCAACTGCAACACTTTATTTCCTGCCACTTTTTCCTCCCAATTTCTTTTTGAACTGTCTTCAGACTCTACCTCTTCTTCATCGTCAATATCCATATTGGAGAATTCTCCTACTGTTTCTAGAAATATTTTCATCTGTTCTTCATCTTCAAATACCTTCCAATGTTTGATATTATCTGGGATTGAAGGCCGATAACACACCTCAACTTCATATCTTAAAAGAGGGTTCTGAGGTGGTCGAAATGTACTAGCAGCCACAGCAAGGGAATCAACCATCCTATTATGTTCTCGGGGCATGAAATGGATATTGAATGCCAAGAAGAAATCTTGTACCATGTCCCAAAATTCATTCCTATAAGCCCTTAGCCTAGGATGTTTGGTCTGACACTGATTCCTGACTTGCCTGACTACTAGTTCTGAGTCTCCCAGAACCTTTAAACTTTGTATACCCATGCTTCTAGATGTTTGCAACCCCAACAGAAGTGCTTCATATTTAGCCACATTGTTGGTGGCTTCATATTCTAGTTTAAAAGACAGAGGGACCCATCTTCCTGTAGGAGAGATTAATAGCACACCAACTCCATTTCCTTCTCTTGAATTTGCTCCATCAAAATGTAGAGTCCATATTCCTGCTTCCATGTTCTCTAAGGGCTGCTCAGTCTTGATCTGGGAGAAGGATGTTTCATGAGAATAATATTGATCTTCTTCCAGCATCAAGCATGAAAAATCTCCTTCTTTACTGTATATTGGTGAATTCACAGAATTGTCAGCCTTAGTCACCATCTTGACAAATCTAGTCTCCCTGTATAGTATCCTCTCTTGGCCACCAAAAACTGGGATAGTGGCATATGTTAAATCCATTTTAATTGATCCACCAATTTTTGTTCCCCAGGACCTTGATAGCAACATACCAAAGCGAGCTGGGATGTCAGCCACCACGATGTCCATTACCACACTTTTTGCTGGGATTTGAGCCAATTTGACTACCAAATCCTTGATCATCCCTAAGCATTTAACTCTTTTGGAATCAAATGAGTAGAGGTATTTATATAGACATGTGATTTGTAATCCTAGTTGTTCCATGACTGACAGAGGCATAAGATTATGGGAAGCTCCAGAATCTAACATACAATTATGTAATACTAGGTCATGGATCACCAGAGACACATAGAAGGGAGGAGTAGAAGGATCTATCTCCTCAACATGTGGGCCAAACACAACCATAGGTATCTCTTCTTGGAGGTTGATACTATCTGGTATGATTGGTGCTTCTGGAGGGAGCATAAAAGAGGTAACTTGAGATTGATATGCTGGATGTTTCAATAGTTCAGTCAAGGGAACTGGGATTTTGAATTTTTCAAGTTCCTTTTGCAAACTGAAAACTGGGGGGGATTTTTCTATCACAACCTCTTTGGGCTCTTTATTTTCAACTAGGGGCTTGGCTTCTTTAGACACAGTTTGGACAATAGGGGAATGACTGCTTTTGAAGAAGAAGGGATTTGATCATTAGACTGCAAAGGTTTGTTTAGAGACTGCTTACTTTTGTCTATAACTTTCTGCATGGTTTATTCCTCCTGAGCAGGTGCTTCCTTCTGGGGTAACTCTTCTTCTTGCTCTTGGGTACGAGTCCTCTTCCTGGAAGATCTGAGATCATATCTTCTATTGAAATGTGCTTGCATAAAATCATCAAATTGTTTACAATAATGATCAAATTTTGCTTCATCTGTGTCTCTGGTCTTTTCTTCTTCTTGCAATGAGCACCTAGCTTCATCATTCCCCTGCAAAGGGCATTCCTCTCCATCACTATTTGAAAAGGCAAGATTTGCATCCTCCAGTCTATAGGCAGTGTCCTCAGTAGAATCATCTACTGGACCTTCCAGGTACAATGGGTGTGGCACTTGATCCTGTCGCTCCTTTGCTTCCCTTGGCAATATTTGCAAGGGTGGTTTCCTGTACTAAGGATTATAACCTCTGTTTGGAGCATTCTGCAAATTCCTGAAGGCTGAATTCTTGGCTTCCAATTCAAGCTTGACCATTTTCTTAATTAATTTTCTCATTTCTTATATTTTGTCTGAGTCTCTGTCCTGACTAGAAGTGGATACCTCCTCTTTACCCCTTCTTCTGGTATCCTACTCAGCTCTTCCTTTTGATTTTCCAGTGGAGGCAAAGTTTACTTCCAACTCTAGCGCGTCTTCCTGAGCATCATCCAGAGTAGCAGGCTTTCTTTCTCTGAGGGAGAAACCAAATTCCGAATCAAAGGCTGCTACAAAAACCACTTTAGCGGAATTTTGGTGGGGTTTCATATCAGCAGGGAGACTCAGATACAATTTATTAAATCTCTTGATAAATTCTGACACTCCTTCATTGTGTCTTTTCTTAAGTGTATTGAACTCAATGAGACAATTTCCATGATCTTTCTTCTCTCCCCATTTCCTGAGAAAAGTGTCTTCCATGTTATCCTAAGTGGTAATAGAACGACCAGCCAATGTCTTAAACCATTTTCGAGCTTCACCATCAAGAGACTGCACAAACAGTCTTAGGACCACATCTAAATGTTCGACATTAAAGTTCTCTGCAAAGGAGCAGAAAGTCTGAAGATGTTTTTGAGCATCAATTTCATTTTCTCCATTGAATCTGGGAAAGACCTTCAGATAATCCCGGGGCATATCATTCAGCACTTGGGGTAATGCCAGGGGAGCATATTTATTCATCAAGAAAGCTGGAACATTGGCCATTGGAGGAGTTGGAGGTAGTACAATGGTTTGATGAGTAAGAGGAGGAAGAGGAGGTGGGAGTGGAGTGTGAATAATAATAGGGATATACTCAACTGCAGCTTGAGGAGTTGAGGGGAACAAAGGTCTATTAACATAAAATACTTCGGTTACTTCCTTGACCTCTTCAACCTCAGGAGTAGGGTGAAGACTATTTTTATTTCTGATACCCTCTCGGGGTGGACTATCTGAATAATAATAATCAGTATCTCCCACAATGGAGTCGGGAATTTGTACTTGAGTTTCTTGAGAGGAGGAGGAAGGAAAATATTCTATAGACACTTCAGGGGTTTCGGAACGGGCTGATTTCCTTTCCCTCCAATTTCTTCTATGTATAATCTGTTCAGGGTCAGACACTGAAGGTGTCTTTGGCTTAGACGAATCTGACCTCAGGTGTGGCTTACGAGGAGCCAGGACTACAAATAGATATATCAAATAACAAATGTGGAGTCGCCAAGGTGAGGGATCTACAACTCTCAACTCTCCATGCTCACCTACTTGAAGAGTGAATAAAATTTTGTCGAGGCCCAGGGATTATGATTTTCTTAAATTCATCCCCGGCAATGGCGCCAGAAATATGTTGTCGACTGATGTTGTCGCTACTAGAGACAACCTAGAGTTGTGATAGACCGGTGCCTAGGACATCTTAGCATAGAAAGGAGCATACAATATAATGTGTGAAGTTGTCAGCTTCAGCTCACATGCTATCTCCTATAAACAGGGAAATAAAATAGAATGGGACCAAACTCTCAGAAAATGACACAGGAAAAGAGATACTGCAGAGACAAGATGCAGAACTCTTATACAAAAGCAACAGACAATTCAGAGACAGTTTACTGCAAAGCAGGTCGATTCAGAAATAATTCACAGACATAAATTATCAGAAGGTGTATGTAGTGAAAGAAATATTGAGAAGATACTAGTTAACATTGAGCTGATACCCAGATATAAAATACCACCATGCATGGGCTTACCAATCTAAGAATCCATACATGATAATAGCATTTTAAAAGCACCCTTCCAAAACAACTAATATAGCAGAAGTATGGTTTGGATGAGTAATGGAAAAGAATATCATGCATGATCTATATTTAAAGCACTTGACTGGTCCAAGCATGGGCATCAACTAGGATGAATCCATACCAGAAATCAGTGAGCCACTCGCATTCAAAAAAATGATACAAGAAATATGGATGAAATGCAATGTTCTATTAATATAACACAATAAAGAGAGTTACAGATTGTGAAATACCAAAGACCAGAATCCTCTTCGACAGATAGAACTCCTCCTCACTGATACCCTATGGGCTCTGAGCCTTCATACAATAATTTTACAAAATGTATGCAAAAAGCCTTTCACTGTATAATTTTCTGATAAAAATCTGGAACCCTTACAATGCGTTTCTTCATGGTTTTTATAGGAGAAACCAAAACCTAGTAAAAGAGGTAGGTGACGAACATTTAATTTTCATAATTAAAAAAAAATGGTGGAAACAGTGCCCGCCCTACTGTTGAATGACTAGGTGGTGCTGTAGGTACTCTGTAGCCTGCTATCTGAAATAAATGCACTTCGTGAAAGCCTCTTTAGGAACACGGTATTGAGATAAAACCATATGAACATTTTGTCCTTTCCTAAAAGAAAACTCATTTGAAATAAAACCTGGAGGGTATTGTTTCTTGTGCATTGTACCCTCTGCCTTCTAGATCTTGAATTAAGATTTAAAATCTTCAATGCTGAATGCTGAATTCATTTTTCATTTGACTGATACTCTTTGCCGCAACATTAATGTTTCCATCTGCCACAATCTGTACTTTGAATGACTCTGGAGGGTTTGACAGACTTTACCCCTGCTTCTTTAATGAAAGTCGTGTCGTAACAGCTTCCCAAATCCTTTTTCCATAATTCTGCCTCTGGTAAATGGTCCTTTGGAGTGTACTTGGCTTTTGTAATGGAGGCTGGAACTTATGGTAATTCTCCGTCGCTAAAAACCTACAAAACCCGAGAACATGTTAAGAAATCCAAGCATATGAGGATGGAAGATGTGGCGGGGTTAATGGAAGCGGTCGTACAGACTAGTGGAATGGTGAAGCGGCGCAGGGTGGTGACAAAGAAAATGTGGCGCAACAGTGTGGGATGACCATAGAGAGAACTAATGGAATGCGAAAATGAACGTGAAGATACGTGAGGAACGAAGAAATGGGAAAAATATGGGTCTGGGGTGGCGGAGAGCATGTGGGGAGGACAGGTGGCACGATATAAAAACAACGAGGAATGGATGACGTGGAGGACTGACTTTGGGAGCTGGTCAAAAGCGGGGTGAGCAGATCTTGACCATCCGATCTCGGGAGGAGATCGATGGTTGAAAGAGCGTCGGAGGCGATGGACTGTGGGCCAGGAGCACAGTACACTTAGACTAAAACTCGTGCAGCTTCAGAGCGCGATGATCGTCGGATGAAGGCTCCTAGATCGGACGACTGTGATTAATATCGCTGCGCGTCTTTGTCCGAATGAT
>CM076573.1:84062846-84231047 GCA_034641835.2 Pinus albicaulis | reverse complement strand
GAGGACTTCACCAGATTTCAGCCTGCCAAAAACCAATGAAAGAAACTAGAGAGTCAACACATGCTGAGGCGGGCATACCCATGCTCAGTCAAAAATACATCATATAGATAGAAAGTACTGAATAGATCCAACATGTATACAAGTATAACTAAACTGAAAGTACATAGTGAATCATCTGAGCAGGGCCCGGAAATACAAGTCTGAATCAATGTCCAAGTATCACATATAGAAAGCTGATCAAAGATAGTGCAACTGGATGTCTGATCGAGTAACTGAATCTCCAAGTACCGGATCATAAGAGGCGGATCAAACGGTACAATCACGCAACTCGGGGATCAACATATAAGATGCTGCTGTGCTGAACTGCAACATATAAGGGTGGACGGCAACACTGGCAGAAACTGAAAGGACTGTCAACAGTGAACCGAGAAATGCCGATACAACCCGAGGTCTTCAC
Organism: Pinus albicaulis; assembly: GCA_034641835.2. Lineage (NCBI taxonomy): Eukaryota > Viridiplantae > Streptophyta > Pinopsida > Pinales > Pinaceae > Pinus > Pinus albicaulis. The sequence continues at coordinate 84,230,590 of CM076573.1, read as the reverse complement.
CGATCACAACGGCACAATTCTACACAATGGGAATAAATGAGCTGAAGTCGACCATGTGAGAAATCGTTGGATTACCGGGCAATGATGTTTCTCGTTAACCAACGCGAGACAACCCACCGATAATGATAATGAGTGTCAAGGTGCCCCAGTACAATCTGACAAGTGTGAATGAATGAGTTGAAGTCGAACACTTGAAAGAATCTACCAATCAGGAGGCAATGATGAATCCCCACTGTCGATAGCGAAGAGTCTGCCACTGATGACTACAAACCCTAAGGTACTGACAAAAATACTCTAGACCTTATTCCCAGAGCAATGAGTCGGAGTCGATGGGAAAAGATCCGCTGGAAGGAAGGCATTAAGGCATCCCACATCAGTCCAGCGCGAGTGTAACCCGCAGGCCAAGATTTGGAAGGAATCGGACGAAGGAGAGTGATGGAACCAAAACCGAAGTACGTTTCCGACGTGTACAAGATGAAGCTAGCGCACGGAAGAAACCCTCTGAACCAACCAATAATGAAAACTGACACAGAGGCGAGAAATCGACCGATAGGGTCAAATGGAAATCCAGGTACTGCACGAATCCCAAGTGTGATAATGTGTGCTGACGTCGAACACAGGGGAAACCACTCAGTCAAAGACCCATGATGATGATCAAATGCTAAGCACGAGGTCACCTATCAATAATGAAAATAGGCCCAAGGTGCGGCTCTAGGCTTGCTCTCAGAGCAATGTGTCGTAGTCGATAAGAGACAAACCCGCCGGCAAGAAGTCAATGGGGACCTTCTCAAACCAGCACGAGCAGAAGGATCAAAACATCTGATGTGATAGGACATGATACTGACAAGACCGGGGAGGCCGACTGAATAATGAGTCAAGAGACACCGCAGAATGGCCGACTCAGGCTAGACTTCCCTTGAACAAAAGCACGACTCTGTGATGACCATGGCAGTAAAAAGTGACACTGTATAAGTCTGTCTTGCAGGAGGCAAAACAAACTCTCCATATGATTGGAAGAGATAACCAACCGGGGGAGAACTGACAAGTGAAATATGGTAAAGGCTGAACCTAGGTCAAACTAGAACCATCCCAAATGAAGGAAATATATATAAGTATATGTGCTTTGTTCAAGGGCGACAAACTGACTCTGTACTGCCATCAAAATAACGAAGATACATCCCGTTCCCGCTCTTTTTGTTATATTTTATTTTTTTGTCTTTTTCATATAATAAGCCTGAAAAGGAATAAAAGAATGCTATAGTACAATGGATAGAACGAGTATCAAGAAAGCAGATGCACTAGTTCCTGGGATTGGAACAATCCTATGCTCAATGCAAGGTGGCGAAAACTGGTCAGTGATACTCAGAGGAACGTTCCATCCATGGGTACAAAGGTGTCAAGTCGTGATAGCTAAGTGCATGCATTGGTTAACTTGTACAGAAAGTCAAGGTCAAAGTTGGCTTAAACATCGAGTCCAAATGAAGCCGGCTAAAGGCCAGGATAAACAAGTAGCCAATATGCAATGCAGTAATACAACTTAACGACACCAGGGAGCCTCTAGGGTATAAGCCAGAAAAATGATAAGTGATGAAGGAGAAGAATGAAGCTTCAACACATAAGTCATGGCGGGACTAAAGAGGACTCCCGAGCCTACATAAAAAGCAGCATGGGCAACAAGTGATAGCGAGGAACTAACTAGGAAGCCCATGTAAAGGAAGGCTCTACCATCAAGTCATGATTAAAAATCAGCGAGTGAAATGGGTGTAATGCTCATGACCTGATGGGATCGACCCTAAGGCAAGTGATCAGTATGGAGGCTAGAATGCAAGATGCAACGGAAAGTGATTCCCTAACCTATATGCCAGTGAAGATCATATACCTGCCGTGAAGAGTCTGAAATCATGGATCAAAAACCGGGAAAAGTCTCAAAATCGTCAAAATGTACCTGAAAATATACCAAACTGGGCACTTCCAAGCAATCGAGTTATACAGCATAAGACATATCGAAACAATAAGCATAAGGAAATTTTTGCAAAAATTTTCAATTTTTAGCCATAAATACACAAATTACCTCTCAATTGGTTCATTATTGCATAGCTTATTTGGAAAAAGAGCTCTGGAGCTAAAAACTTGTTTCGTCAAATCAGGAACAACCGACCGTCGAAATTCAGCGAAACTTCAGGTAGGCTCCTTAATCATCCTGTTTATTCATTTTGTCCGTTTGAAATTTAAAATTAAGTGAATTTTTGCCTAGAAACCCTTCTTAAAAAATGCGTATCTGCGCATACGCGGGTTCAATGAAGTGAAGCCGCGTATACACGCGACTGTGCACAGGAAAAGTCGCGTATGCGCAAGTCCATAACTCAAAAAGAAGTTTCTAATGCAAATTTTGATGAAATTTTTCAGGATGACCATCTCATGGAGGGAACGTGAGCATAGCGCAATAGACCAAGAGGTCATGCAGGATCGCGCACCACAAAATGTCCTCCGAAACTGTGGATTGTTCAAATTTTTCAAAATGCCCAATATGAAAAGTAATGTGAGATTGCTTGAAATGCTCGTAAATTACTGGGAACCAGATCAGGATTGCTTCATAATTGATCAGATGCCACTACGCATAGAAGTGGAAGATATATACTTCATCACTGGACTCTCCAGGAGGGGAGACCCAGTGGATCTGCACGGAAAGCCCTTGGGAGGGTTGACCGTGGAAGACTATGTCCAAATCTATTGCGTAGATAATTCCAAGAAAGTTGGCACACAGATTGCAATCAGAGATATCAGGGACTTGCACATAAAGATCCTCCTATTCACCATCGGCAGAGTGGCAGGATCTGCCTCACTGCATCAGGCGTCCAGGACGCACATGAGCATAGTCGTAGAGTGCTTAATTCATGTGTATGATTGGTGCACTGCCCTGCTACAGAACATGAAACAACAACTGACCTCCATTCGCCAAACAAAAACAAAACACTTTGGTTATGGAACCATTTTTACTACATTCTTCTTCGAGAGAGTTCCAACTTTGAGACCCAAAGTCATCTCAACTATCAGCAGCCCTCGGGACCCAAGAATCGCCCGTTGGGCAGACATGATGAAGAGACTGGGGGGCAGCGAGGTACCCCGAACTACCTGGGACGATGAGTTCTTCTTATGGTGGAGAGAATAGATCATCGCAGTAGATGACTACCCCTATGCCGGGATGGATTTCCGAGGAGATCCAGATCTAGTACTTCCACCCGGTGCAGCATGGGGAGCAGTCGGTAAGTTTTTTTCAAAAATTTTAATTTATATGATTTTTTTGGATTTTTCAAATATGTATGAAAAATGAAAAACAAACATGTTTTTGGATTGGATTCATAATGACTGACAAATGAAAAATGATCATGTTTCAGATGTTGGACCAGTTCGTCCTGAGGGCCTAGCACGTCACAAGCGCCGCAGAGGTGAGGCGGAGACAACGGATTCTGACAGGACACTCCAGGCCGTGCAGAGAAACTTGGAGGGACTGACCCGCCAAATCCCTCTGGCTGCTGTGGAGGACTTGCCAGAAGCCGTCCAGAGACGGGTTGTAGGAGTACCCCGTGACTGGGTTAGACTGTTCCGCCGTGTGGCCACTGCAGTGATGTTCTATAGGAATGCAACTTCTGGGCAGGGTCCTCAGGAGTAGACAGATTTTACATATTAGATGACTGTATATTCTTTTTTGAGATTGAACATGATGGGGTATAAGCCCAAGTTTTGTACGACATTGATGGATCCAAATTTTGTAAAGTTTTTTGACACTCCGATGATATATACAGCGATATTTGATGTGATGTGATAAATGTATCAAATGTATGATGATTTTGATGATTAAAATTTATTGTATTGAATGATTAATATGCCAATCTAAAGCTTGATTAGCCAATGAGTCAGCAAACCAATTGTCAGCTCGAGGAATATGAATGAATGTTAAAAATTGAAATGACCTTTGTAACAAACGTACCCTCAAGAACAATCGTAATAAAATTGGATCTCGTACCCGATAAGTGTTGTTTAATTGCGACACCAATAGCTGGGAGTCCAAGAAAACTACCAACGAATCAACACCCAAGGATATTGCCTCCGAGAGTAGATGAATGACTGCAGTGTATTCTGCTACGTTATTGGAAGCAGGACCAATGCAGACCCCTCTTGATACCAACAGCTGACCGGAAGGATAATGAAGCACCCAAGCCGCGGAAGTTAAGATCCGGGTGTGTCTACTAGCACCATCGGCGAAACCAAAATGACTCATGACATCAACACAACCTGCCAAAGCAGATCAAAAACATCACCATCTCATCAAAAATCGAAAATCAAACAGATATGTACAAAACAAAACTACTATATACAAAGCAAAATGCCAGGCCAAAGCCTAGGCATAATACTTCTTCAGATAGAGCCCATTTCGGGGCTCCGGCAACTCATTCCCTTCGAAGTCAACCAAGGTATACGCTCCTTTCTTAAGGACCTTTTTAACGATATAGGGGCCATACCACATTGACTTAAACTTTCCTGCCCCCAAGGCATCTTTTTCTTGGGCATAGACCAAAACAAGGTCACCTTCGGAAAAGACCCTAGGCTTAACTACCTTATCGTACTGAGCTTTAACTCGGTTTTTATGCGCTTCGTTCAACGTGGCGGCATCTCGACGCTGCTCATCAAGATGTTCCAGATGAAGAAGCCGCTCTGCCAGACTAGAAGTGTCAGGAAGAAGCTCAACAGCTAATTTAAGGGAAGGAATCTCGCATTCAATGGGGAATACGGATTCCACCCCGTGGACTAACTAAAACGGAGTAAAGCCAGTTGTAGTTTTAACTGACGTCCTGTATGCCCAGAGTGCAGGATATAGCATAATGTGCCAGTTGGATCTATGTTTATCAATTGTCCGTTGAAGAATTGTCTTCAAGGATTTGTTAACGGCTTCCACTTGCCCATTGGCCTGAGGATAATATGGAGATGAATGCTCCTGCCGAAAACCCAATTTAAGAGCCAACTCAGCCATCATACTGTTCTGAAAGTGACTGCCATGGTCAGTGACAATCTCTCTAGGTATACCGAAACGAGCGCTGACTTGGTTGAAGAAGAAAAGAGCTGCAGTCTCACCATCGTTCCCAAAAGTAGGCATAGCTTCGACCCACTTCGTAAAGTAGTCTACTGCTACGATAATGTACTTGTGACCTTTTGCCGAAGGCGGGTTACAAGTAGTAAAATCCATACCCCACTTTGTGAAGGGTCCGACAGTAACGACTGGAAAAAGCGGAGCTGGATGAGCGCGCATTTTTCGAGTATACACCTGACAAGGATGACACTTCTTGACTGATTCAATACAATCTTTGAAAATCGAGGGCTAGAAGTAGCCAGCACGCAAAATCTTCTGGGCTGTAGCAAGCCCTGATAAATGACCCCCACAAGCTCCACTGTGAGAATCATTGAGCACAGCCTCAGCTTCTTCGAAAGTTAAGCAGCGTCTTAGGATTGAATCAACCCCTCGACGGTACAAAGCATCACTAATAATCAGATAACTTTTAGCTAAGTGACGCAGCTTACGACGCTCATCTTTCGAAAAAGAAGAGGGAAACTTCGCAGTCTGGAGATATACAATGATGTCCCCATACCAAGGATCTTGTGGAGAGATTAGAAACAAATGTTCGTCCGGAAAGGACTCATCATAGATCATCGCCTCTCCACAAGGCAACTCGGAGATCAATTCCGCAAAAACTAATGACTTCTTGGATTTGGCAGACATGAACTCTAGATCAAATTCTTGTAAAATCACAATCCATCTATTATATTTTCTTCCAATCATCATCGAGGACAAATCGAAATGGATTGGCAAATGCTAAGACATAAGTTTTGCGAAGAATAATATAATGCTGTAGTCGCCGCACAAAGATGGACTGCCGCTAAGGCTAATTTTTCTATCGGGGTGTATCGCAGTTCAGGTCCTACCAGTCCTCGACTAAGGTAGTAAATAACATGCTCTACACGAGCATCATCCTCCTGAACCAGAACCATACCAATGGTAGATTCTGCTGTAGCCAGATACAAAAGAAAATCTCTGCTATAATCGGGTGGACTCAGTAAAGGAGCAGAGGTCAATGCCTTTTTCAAGGCGTCGAATGAGCGTTGAGCGTAGTCGCCCCAAAGAAAAGGAACTCCTTTCTTCAACAATCTCATATATCCCTTTGTAATCTCAGCATAGTTAACGATAAACCTCCGAAGAAAATTAGACTTCCCTTGGAGACTTTGAAGCTGACGGATTGAAGACGGGGGAGGCAACCGAAGTATTGCCTCAACCTTGAAGGGATCTACCCTTATCCCTTCCCTAGACACAATAAATCCCAACAGCCGACCGGATGTCACCGCGAAAACGCACTTGTTCGGATTCAAACGAATTTTATAAAAACGACATCTTTCAAATATTTGTCGAAGGTGACCAGGATGATCCATCCTCTTTCGAGAATGAGCAACTAGATCATCTAAGTATGCCTCGATGATTTTCTTGATGTCGTGGAAGGCGTAAGACATGGCCCGCTGAAAAGTAGCTCCAGCATTTTTAAGACCAAAAGGCATTTTCTTATACGCAAACGTACCCCAGGGACAAATAAATGCGGTCTTATGTTGATCTTCTGGACGGATAGTAATTTGATTATAACCAGAGAAACCGTCCATGAAGGAGAAAATCTCGTTACCAGCACACTCGTCAATAATCTGATCAATGAAAGGTGTGGGGTAATTATCTTTAGAACACACCTTATTCAGGTCTCTGAAATCGATGCACACTCGAATCGTTCCTTGCTTTTTATCAACCGGAACGGGGTTTGAAACCCATTCAGTCAGAGGAACTGGGAAAATGAATCCCGCCTTAAGCAGCTTTTCAACTTCAGCTTTGATGGCTGCTGCCTTCCTAGGATTAACCGAACGAAGTTTTTGCCTGACCGGCTTAGCGTTTTCATACGTCTTGATCTCATGCTGGACGATAGATGGGTCTATGCCAAGCATTTCCTCATAAGACCAAGCAAAAACATCCCTATACTCTTTGAAGAGCTCGGTATAGATTTGAACTTCTTCACGGGAACATTCAGCTCCAATGAAAACGTTCTCGATAATGTTGGGATTCCTGGAGATGTTCACCGGGATAGTCGGAGAGATCACAGCCATGTTCCCTTCAACATAAACCTGTGCTGGTGCTAAGGGGCTCAAGACTGGGTGAACAGGTCCAGGAGACTGAGGACTTGGAAAACTTGTTTCGACTTCGCTCAAGTCAGGTAGGAAGTAAGACCGATGATGCAAGTCATCCCACGGTCTATCTATACCTATCATTGCTTCCAGGATGGCCTCTTCAGATGGAAGAGTGGTATCTAGACAATCCTGGGCAGAAGAAGAAGTAAGCGTCCAAGCCGGAGCCACATCACCATCCAACTCTTCCTGTGAAAGAGGAGCTGGATCAGATTCTGCAGTGTCAACAATAGACTGATATGCAATCTCAGCTGCAGAAATCGGAAATGCCATTCCACCCACTTGCCCTTCCTCCAATGTGGCCGTTGGGGAAGGTAAGGTCCAAGGGTCCGAAAAATAATGAGTTCGAAAGAACTCTCTTCGAAGGGGAGCCTTGGAGGATGAAATAGCATTAATAGACACCTTAGGAGGAGGAAGATCAAAAGAACCCATCAGTGAAGAATACATTCCAACTCCCAGATTCTCGACAGGCGCCTTGGTATTATCCAACTTAGGAACAGATGAGTCAGAAGGCGCATCCAGGTCTACAGGAGGACAGTCCAGTTGATCCACTGTGACTATCCTCCCTTCGTGGGGGAAACATACAATTCGAAATAATGAGGATGCAATGGCATCCATCTCATATATCCAGTTCCTCCCCAACAGAAGGTTGTAGTCCAAGGCCGCATCTACTACCTCAACTTCTATGTTAACGGTTTTGCCCCCAACACAGATGGGCAAAGCCGGGACAATACCATGGGGTCTGTGAGAATGACCATCGAATGCAGTAAGAATAGTGCTAGACGGAGCAGCCTTTGGAGATCCAAGTGTCTTCCAGCATGCGAAAGACATCACGCAAGTAGAAGCACCCTCATCAACAACCGTGCGAAAGATGTTAGTCTTCCGATACGATGATTTAATATGGAAGGCCATGTGATGAGGAAGTCTCTTCTTAAAATTCTTCATATCAAAGGTAATCAGAAGAGAATTTTTCGGATCAATAGCCCCAATGGCAGTGAGCAAAGCATTGCGCTGAGCCGGACAAGACTGGAGTACCTCTAAGGCAGACATAGCACAAGGACTCTGCGCCAGATCTTCTACAATCGAGTAGTTCTGGGCAGCCCTCATGTTCGGATTAATCGTTGACCGCTTAGAGGATGCCTTCGGTATCCGAGGCATAGACTCAACAATTGGCTTCGTGATGTGAAGCGGCTCAGTAGCATCAGGAACTTCCTTAGCTTTCGAAGATTCCTCTCCGCCATAATCACGGGATCTCGTAGCGATATCCACGTGAGCACTCATCATAAAGATATTCGATGGAATTTCCCCTTCCTGGGCACCTCCAGAGGAAGCCCCAGGATTTTGGTTCGCGCCGGCAATTAATTGCTGCCCTTGGGGAAAAGGGTTTGTTAGCATAGCCTGGGAACTAGAAGAACCCTGCTGAGATAACAGGCGCTGAGCATCCTGAATTTTCGGGCAAAGGTGTGTGAGATGGTCTCCAACACAAAGCTTGCATGGAAACTTCACTTTCTTTTTCTCCTTTTGACCCTCACCAACACGCTCGTTGGTTTTATTTGCATTGCCCTTCCCGTTCTTGCCCTTCTTCTTGTTATTTCGTCCCTTCTTCTTCCCATCGGATTGTTGATTTCCTTTGGGATCAGAAGCTTGGACAACATTAATGGACAAAGACTGGGAAGGTGATGAATCAGCAGGCACAGCCTGACCAGAAGGAGCAGATTGTAAAGACAACTGCTGCAGTTGAGAAAGCAGGCTGGCTGCACTACTATTGACCGATCCGACAAGCCCGTCACCATGTGGACCAGGTTTGGGTTTCGATAAATCCAATTTGGAGCGAGGAGCATTGGGCAAATACTTATAAAGTACCCCAGACTTAGAATAGATCAGTTCTAACTGCTGGGCCCTAAAAATGGCCTGCTCCTCGGAAAATACCCCAGATAGGGATACATCCTTTGAAATGTCTGACTAAAGCGATTTCAAAAACCACTCGAGAAGGAACTCACCTGGAATATGGGCTTTGATAAGCCTCTTCCTTCTCCTCCATTCCTGAATGTGATCAGAAATGTGAGTTGCCTCATCCTGCTTAAAATTAGCCAGGAGTTCGGTCCGAGCCTCATATCTGACAGGCAACTGGAAATGGTTAAGAAAAGTGACAGCCAGTTCTCCAAATGTGGCGAAACTGCCCCCAGTGAGCTCTATATACCATTTTGCGGCATTTCCAGTTAAGGTGCGCTGAAATAATCTCAATCTAATCGAGTCGTCGATCAGAGAGTTTGAAGAGCACCATAAGTGGAAAGTGGTGATGTGATCTGCCGGATCTTCACCATTCTTGCCTTCAAACTTAGGAATGTCTGAAGGAAGTTTGGTTGGAACCGGAGGCCACCCCGGACTGTATCGAATCGGGTCATTAGTTAACTTCGCCAAGTCTGGCAAGTTTAACGTTGCCAGAAATGGTAATCGCGGCGGAGCCTGAGAATTCCATCCTCGATGGGATGGATTTCCCACATTCTGAAAAGAATAGCCTGGATTTGATGAGGCACCAGGCTGCCAGAAAGGACCCGTAGAAAACGGAGAAGAACCTCCTCCCCACGCCGAGTTACCATAACCCAGGCTAGTTCCCCCCGCTGAAGTATTGACTGAAGAGGAAATCCCCTGATAGGGGTTCCATGCATTAGATAGAGGGGAAAAAGACTGATAAGCACTCGATGCAGGGAAAGAAGCATTCCCTGGATGACTCGCGGTGAACTGATTCCCTGCCCCCGACGTTGCAAACATAGGATTCCACCCCATAAAAGCAGTCGAACTTGGCCCCTGAGCCCAAGGATTAAAACTTTGGGTTTGGGACGTAAAAGGAAACGACCCTAAAGAAGGATTGGGACTAGGAATATGCCCAGTCCCAAAGGGGAAACCCTGAAACGAAGCTGATCCACTAGCCATGTTAGACATGGGCGTAGATCCAGCTGCACCGGCGGTAAAGGAAAAAGAGGGATTTCCAGCAATGGACATCCCTGAAACGAAGGGACCATATTGAGAAGCATATGCTTGGGTGAACCCAGAGCCAAACATAGCAGTGCTAGAAGCACTCGAAGATAGAGCAAGAGTGCCCCCTGCCTCGACAGAAGCAGGGGTCCGAATGCCCGCAGCACTCACGGTAGAAGCCACGTTCCCAGTCGTGGCCATCGAAAGATAAGAAAGATATGGAAGATCCGGCGGTCTCTCAGACTCCGGTCCGACGTACTGAATAACAAACGGATGATCAAGAGGAAGAGGAGATGGACCTGTAGCTGCAGGCTCAGGTATATCTTCTATCCGAAAATCTTCCTCCTGAGGAAACAATACCCTCGAGGTGAGCGGAACGCTCCTCTCGGAACCGACACCTTTAATCAAGAACTAAACCTTCGCACTTAGTGGAGGATCTCTCTCACGTCGCCGACTCTGCTGTGGTGAAAACCACCTGCTAAATCACTCCTACGCCTTCTCGAAGAAGGCTCTGGACTCTCGGGAGATAACCCCCGGATTCTCCTCGATCGACGAGGCGCTTGATCAGCCACTTTTATAGATTTTAAATTAGACTCAAGAAAGTGAAAAGCTAGGCAAGCTAGGAGCAAAGAGCACTCACTAAAATAAAAATCCCTGAGATACAGTCAAGCAAACAGCCTCCAAGTATTTCCGCTCCCGGTGATGAGGACCGGACACCAAAATACAGGAAAGCGAAATATAGGACCTCCCGAAAAGCAAATTTCTGGGATGATTAGGGCCCCTAACAACTAGCGAAGGTATCAGCCATTACGCGACCTCTCGAATGGTGTGGCCCTTTGCCGGCTCAAGCACCCAAGCTTCGCAAGGGCACCCCCTTAAGTACCGCCGAAAGTGATGCGACGGCCTCATTTCGTACCACGGTATTCCCCCCCGCTACCACCCGTGTGGAACCAGGAACAAGAACTATGGACACCAATCCGTATCGAAGTCAAGGAACGAAGGTCTTGGAGGCTAGATTCAGCCAACCTGGAGGGGGGGGCATCCTCTTCTTAACCTCCACTTCCGCGCTTGGACTCTCGGATGAGCTCTGGCCACCTCACGGAGTTGGATTTCGCTCAATTAATCAACTTCTATGTTTGTTTGAGCGGCCTTGGAGAGTTAACTCTCCTCTCACCTATTCCAAGGCCCTACAACCTAGCTAGTTGGTGATTGACACTTAATAAAACTTGCTAGTTGATTTTAGATTAAATCGCTTATTTTAAGGGCCGTTGTATTAAGTCACAAGGATATGGAGTTGAAACCAATGATGTTCTGACGCAAAAGAAATTAATAAAAACCTGACTACATGCACATGCAGTTCTTTGTCTTTCGATGAAGAGCAATTTCTATATAAGTTCTACGAGACTAAAAAATGTATTTTTCTTTTCGAATTACAAACTCACACTCACAAAAACTAAGAAGCTAACTAAATGATTCAATGCACCTAATGCAAATGACCATTAGCATGTAAATTCTAAGATGCAAAAATTCCCTTGAAACAAGGTGAAATTTCCCAAAAAGGCTCCTTCAGTTTTAACTCATCTTTTGATATCCAGAAAGCCAATTCTTGCAAACAAGAACTCTTAATGTAAGACACCAAAATACTCAACAAGAAGAAGAAGAAATCAAAAGACCACCTCTCTTCAAAATCAAGCTGAAAACTAGAAGCAAGAAACTTCACTAAAGTCCCAAAAGATATGACCAAACGAAAATGAAAAGGCAACAACAAAAACAAAAACAAGAAACAATGTTTTTTGAGTTTTTGATATGCAAAAACAAAAAGCAAAACAAATGTTTTTGGGCTTTTTAGTTTTATAAAACAAGAGCTTCAAAAAAAACCAAGAACAACTATCACAATCCAAGCCAAAACAAGATCGAATTTCAAGCATAAACTTCAACTATGCTCCCAAACCTTATAAAGCTAATGATAGCAAGATCAATAAGAGCAACGGAAGACCAAAAACTCAATCAAACAGCCTAGAGAAATAGTGCAAACTCGTTGCAACACAAAATTCCAAAGAAACAAGAAAAGTTCTCCGAAAACTGCAACAAAACCCTAGCCTATGAAACTCAAGAAAACCAATCGAAAACAAAGCAAAGAACGCAATGCAAAGCACAACACAAAGATAGGAGTGAGTCAGTGAGCAGAAGCTCTCTGTTCTGATAAAGCAGAACAGCCAAGAACACTCAGAAAGCGATCTTGGAACTCAATCCAGGAGTGTTAGCACCAACAAGAACACTTCGCAAAAAAGATCAGTTTTCGGACAAACGAAAGAGAAACAAGACTTGAAACCACTTCTGTCACACTCCAGTAAGTACAGAGACTCTGCAGACACAGGCCCCCACAGCCAGAAAAGACCAAAAACACCAGAATCTTAAAATTTCAAAATCAGCCTAGGTATACGCGACCTTACAGTTATGCAACCAGCGTGTATACGCGCCTGTGTGGCGGGAAACTCGCGTATACGTGGATCCTTCTACACAAACTCGCGGGTATACGCGACTGTGTGCAAACAAAAAAACGTATACAAAGAAAGATAATGAAAAACAAAAAAGACAAGTCTGGGAAAGATATCAAGACTTCAGACTGACTGCAAGAAAGCAAACTGGACTGTAAAAGACAGAAGAAACTGTTGGCAACCTACCAAACAGCTGAAACAACCCAACAGGAGAATCACAAAAATGTGATCCCCAGCGGAGTCACCAGTTCTGTTTCGGGGAATTAACACCCTAGAGGTTGGTTGGGATTCAACCTCCACAGAGCAGGGGCGTACTACTTAACAGAGACCCACACGATCATGCACATTCATAAAAACTAAATAGAGCAGAATGAGAGGTTTACCCGTTGGTCCTACGTTTGAAGTAGATCCGCGTGGAGTTCAAACTCCCTGCAACCGTCCTTCCTCCTTAACCTGAAATACAAGAAGAAACCAGCACAAAGGACAAGTTTTACAGCATATTTCTACTCTATATGTTAGTGTGATTCATATAAAACATTAAATAAATCATAATAAATGCATGTATAACAAATATTCTTCATACATTAAAGCATACACTAACACGTTTATTTCGGGAACAGCATGATACTTCTGTATTATAAATAGTACGTACAAAAGTAATCGTGGAGAGATCACCCGATCCTTCCAAGGCCTTCGCAGACCGTCGTCCGGATCCGTCCAGCCCTTGCCTCGCTAAGACTCCTTCCAAACTGGTGCATACGAGATAACATATAAAGGGATGTGTATCTCAAGGAAACAAGGGTTTCCTACAACGAACTGGGAAAGTGCAGGAGGCACGGGGAATCAGACTTGGATAGGGAACCAATAGAGTATAATATCAATACTTTTTCTCTCTCCCTTAGGCCATACACATGAGGTCTTTTTATAGTCCCTCCAAGTAGTTTCAGCAGTTGGAAACAGTTGGCCACGGGCTGGGGTGGTTGAACTACCTGAGTAACCATCAACCCAGCGCGAAATTAAGGATTTTTATATATTTTTTCATGAATCATGTCAACTGTTGGGTTAACTGTTGGGTTGCCTATTTGGTTGTTTTCAACCTCTGTGGTCCTGAATACCTCGATCTCTGTTCAATCAGTTCCTCCGCCAGAACAACGTCATGTTGATTCCAAGGTGGACCTATCCCCTTCTTCGCCTATTTTTGCGTCCTCCTCTTCTACTTCGCCTGGTGAAAGTCTAGATTCGAGTAACCAGGTGGCTAAGAAGAAGAAGAAGAAGACAAAGAAGAAGAAGTCAGATAAAGGAGAGGCTAGCTCTGCGGCTATTGCGCCTAAGAAGTCTTCCATTGATAAACCTTCCAACCCTCCGCGAAAAGTCAAGTTCACTTGCATGCTGTGTCAGGGAGACCATCTTCTTCGAGATTTCCCTGGCATCCCCAAGGTGCTTGAAGAATGGTCCAACGGTTGTCCATCATTGCCTCTGGCTTCTGGGAGTCAGGTTGGGGGCACGTCTTCAACTGGTGCTGGTAAGGCTCCTAAGAAGCAGGGTAAGATCACAAATCCCTGTAAGTTGTGTGAAGGGCACCATGCCATTCACCTTTGTCTGTACATGGATGAAGCCAAGAGAGTTTTGGACAACTCAACTGTTTCTACACCACGCCTCCCAGCTGGTTATAAATAGCTTTCTTTGAGTCCTCCACCAACTGACCCTATGATTGGTCAAGATTCATCCTTGGTCGATCCCACTCCCTCGGAAATTCAAATTCAGGAATCCATTCCCGACCAACCATTGGTCGTCGGATCGGTTGAACTGGCCCTATCTATTGCACCAAGTCTTTTCCGTTGAGAGTGGACCTCACATCCCTCAGGTTCTTATTGTTTCTTCAGATTCCTCGAACTTGGAGAAAGATTCTCCTGTCCCTATATCTCAATAAGTTGCTCCTCCGCCTCCCGTGATGGAGGTACCAGAGGATACTCCTCCCGCCTTCGAGATGGAGGTCGTGGAGGATGCTCCTTCTTCTTCCGTAACACCAGGGGAAGACCATCTCAGTTCGATGGTAGCCCCTCCAAGTATTTTGGTTGCTTCCTTTGATTAGAATCGATTTGCGGGATACCGCCTTCCATCTAATGTGCCTTTCGAGATCACAGTACAGGCTTTTGGTCTGGTCGTACCCAGCACCATTATAGACGAAGGCACGTCTGTTAGTGTTCTATTCTCAACTACTTGGCAAGCTTTCGGTTCACCGCCGCTCACGCCTGTTACGCAGAATCTGTTGGCATTTAACAGAAGAACGAGTCAACCCTTAGGGATCCTTCCAAGGTTACCTGTTACTTTGGGAGGTAAAACCGTCCATATGGACGTGATGGTTGTTCCAAGCCCCTTGGATTTCAATCTGCTTTTGGGGCGCGATTACACCTATGCCATGGGAGCGCTTGTCTCCTCCCTTTTTCGTGTGGTCTGTTTTCCGCATGAAGGATGGATCGTGACCATTGATCAGCTTTCGTTCTTTGGTCCTGATGTGGCAACTGGCCCGCCATCATCCCTTCCTGGCTTTTATCCACCCGATGTATCTGCCCCACCGTAGGTCAACTATGTGGCTACCTACCTCGTGCCTGTACTCAGTGATAGTGCTATTGTGCATCAGGTGCTGGGGGCATTGGGTCTTGACTTCCAGGATGTTTTCCTTCCATCGAAAGTGGAACTCTTGAAAGCGATGACTTCTTGTTCATTATGATGAGGTCGGTCAGAGTAGAGTTCCTTGTCTTGTGTCAAGCTCCTTAAAAAATGAAACAAGGGTGTTGGAGCACAGTTCGTTTTCTTGTGTCAAGCTCCTTAAAAAATGAAACAAGATCGTCGGAGCACAATTCGTTTTCTTGTGTCAAGCTCCTTAAAAAATGAAACAAGCTGGTCGGAGCACAGTTCCTTGTCTTGTGCCAAGCTCCTTAAACTATGAAACAAGGTGTCACGAGGATAGTTCTTTTAATGTATCAACCTCGTTAAAAAAATGAAACACATTCTCGTTCAATTTGAGTCTTTGTTAAGATCTCGTAAAATCCCAGTCGAGTCTTTCTCTTGATCTCGTAACTTGAACCTTCACTCCATCTGTCTTTCATATGGATTGAAGCTTAGGGGGCATGTACCTCGAATTGAGTCACCGTGCTGGGGGCATGCTTACTTTTTCAAGCATAGTTTATCTTTGTTTCAAGCTTGTGTAAAAATGAAACCATTCCCATTTTACCTCTTGTGATTGCCATTTTTATCAGCCTGTTTTTGCCAGATGAGCCTTGGTTTTCTCATTCCATCGTCACTATCTGCTTGGCTAATCATATGCCTTCACTTGGTTGTTTTACCCATTCCTGAGGAACCGCTGCGATGAGTGGTCTTGTTAGCCATCCTCTTGACTTTTATCATGTTTTGAGCAGTTCCACCATTGCTGGAACTAGTTGCTACCCTTTATACCACTCGTTCCTCTAGGAGGAGTCAACTTTCAGCTCTTTTCTGACTCTCTAAATATGAAAAGATTGTCGAGTTCCTTGTCGTTTCGATCTCGTTAAAGTGGACACGAAATGACAACTACCCAGTATATGTTTACCCCTCTTTCAGGCTGGGATAGATTATTTATGAAAAAGGAATACCCTAGCCTATCGCGACTAGGAGGTGTTCTCAGATTTTGTTTTCTACCTTTTCGGGTCTGAGGAACTATTTACGAAAAGGGACCGTTGGAGTTTAATTTTCCGTTGTCTTTTAAAACTCTCTATAACATGAAAAGACGTTGAGCTCTTCCTTTGTCAGACTCGTTAAAACCTGATGACATTGGATTCAGTCGTAATGACGATATTCGAGTTCCTCCTTCCTAGGGCTCGTTAAATGTACTAGGATGGATTCGTCCGAAGGAAGAATTTATATGACAAGCATATGGTATTTTCTTCAAGCTTGTGTAAAAATAAAGAGGTACTCGCCAGAAATGGTGGGGGAAAAATGGAACCAGCATCATTGTCGTGTCGGCGGTATGTCGCTCTTGAACATGGCACTTGTCTGCATTCATGTCGCGTTGGGGACATCTCATCTCGTTTTCCACTTGCCTTCGTGGGTTTGGGTAATCCCTTTTGACCTCTCATCTGCTCTTTGCCTCGTCATCATGACCTCTGATCTTTTAATGTCAAATACTGCCAAATTCATTGTCGTGCCGCCGATATGTTCAAAAGAAGTTGACCTCTGCAAATTTCAACCTTCCTCTGATTCTCATCTGATCCTGATTCACAAAGACATTATGTTCCTCTGTTTTGCGTCGATGATGTGGGAAAAACTATGGCCCACCTTCGATCAAGGTCACTTCCTGTCGACTTCAGCTCATTATCCAGGAAGCTGATCTAGAGACTCCCTTCTGGTACCTTGGAGCCTGCATGCCTCATTGGCAAGTTCTTCGCGTTCGACGTGAGGTTTTCATTCTTGGCCTCCGATCGAGTGATTCTACGGGTGTTCGACGCCAGCTCATTTATTCACACGTCGTAGATTGTACCTATAGTACCTTGAGGGCCATTGTCATCATTGGTGGTACCTCTTGCGTCTATTAACAGCTTTCATCACTGGCTGGTAATCAGACGATGTTCTTGCATGTTCGACTTCATCTCACTTATTCGCATGCTTGAACTTGTACTTTGTTCGGGTCGAGATGGAGCGCAAGACCCTGCATTTTGTCTGTTGGAATCCAGGCTGCGATTTTGTGGATTATTATGATTGGTTACATGACTCATTCACTGGATGGTTGTGACCATACCTGAGTCTATTTATCGATCCTCACTGGATGGCTGTGTCCATGCCCTGGATCTGGATTATTGTATACTCTGTTATGGATGGCTGCGCGCATACCACATATATCATATATATTGAGATATCAGTTGTAATTCTCTACGTAGGTTTTCTGACAGTGGTGTTTTCAGTTGGACACGTTCTCGTAAAGCACTTCACCCCTCTCTCTCTTTCGGGCCTAGTGCTTTAGGGGGCATCTGTTACACAGCAATTTTTCACCGTCCCTGCAATTCCCCATCCCGCACAATTGGAGGGCTCATTCCGTGACCTGTGAGCAGTGACATGACTTGAAACCACTTTCATGACATCCCTCTAAACATGAGCTTTCATTGCCCTGAAGACAACTCCTTGTGAAAAACCCTAAAAACACCCCTTTTTGCATTGGCGCAGGAAGCAAGTTCAGTACCCACGCCAATGGGGGAAATCCTCCAAAGAGGGCGCGCCAATTGGCGCTCTGTCTCAGAGTCGCACTCGCGCCAGGCTTAATAAAGGGTGTTTTTTAAAAATAAATGGCAGAATATTGACTTTAACCAACTCCTGAACCGGTCTCTAAGTTGAGTTGGGACGTTTGGCTCCGGATTTCCATGTAGAGGAAGTAGTTTGCCACCTCTCATGGAAGCTTCCTTGAGGATAGGGCCAATCCCATGATTATAGGGATCCCAACTCCTCTTCCACCATCTATATAAGCTTGCCATTTCCCTTTGCAAGCTAGTCTCCAAGAGTCTCCAAGAATCTCCAAGAGTTCCCAAGAGCCATCAGAGCCTAATGCTGCAAGAGCCTTGATTCCTTCCCTTAAGGCCAAATCCAAGCAAGGAGATTATTGTCGAGACATCCGAAGAGAGAGGCTTGTCCCATCCCCGACAGGATTTTTCGAGACGTGTTCCGCTGGCGACCCTCCGAGGGAGAATTCAGCGTCAGAGCCAGGTTGTATCCTCCTTTGATTGATTAATGATAAACGATTATTGGTTATGGTTCCACTCCTGTTTTTGATTATGATGATGAGTTATGTCTTCTCTGACTGACATATAGTTGCATATACTGGATTTTATGCTTGCGTTTGTTTTGTTTCTTGCGTGTGCAGGTGTCCGATCACGGAGATTGTGAGGATCGTGATATGCCGGAGCTAAGGAATGGGAGTGTTACTTTCTCTACAAGCGACAGCGTTGGATTCAAGGTAAGCCTTCTTCGCAAGCTAGTTTATTGCAATTAGGAACTTGCGCCATTGTGTGTTATGATTGTTTCTAGACCCGGTCTGGGCTAGTAGGGAACGCCTCTGTCCGCAGAGGGGATTTACCTCTTCAACAGTTATAATATCAACCTCCCTAACAACCCACTGCGAAGTTATCATCATTAGAGAGATTAACTTATTGAACACTCTATTTGAAATACACTCCTCTGCATATTTAATTATCACCTTCTATATCTTGAATGTATATTTGTTTGGTTGTATGAGTCTTCTACATATATCTTATCTTCTTAAATGGTTAAGTATTCAGGGAGGATACTTGATTATCTAATTCATCCTCCATTCTCCCATCATCAACCTTTCACACTATGTTATTCTTCCATAGCTGAACGTTGGAACTTCGATCAAGTTTATGCAAGAGAGGGACTTATTTCTGAGGAGATATTGGACAATCATCAACAACCACCTCCAAAAAATCAAAAATCTGGTCATTGTGCTTCATACGTTGTTGTCCAGTGATAGTGAACAACGTTAAAAAATTCCTCATATCACTTGATGGATCCCCCTCTAGTTCGAGGGCCAGCTTGAACCTAAAGTTTGGTCGAGTTTGTTCCTTGGCGCAGTTTCGCAGCCAAGAAATGCATTCGAGAAACATATACAACATTTGGCGTCATTTTCGAGGAGTGAAGTAACAAAGAAATATTTCCCCGGAAAACGATAAATACTATATATATTCCTTGTTGGTGAACAAGGAGTAGGCATTTGATATTGGTTGCAATTCCTTAACATGACGACTCCACTTTTTTATATGGTGATTCCATTGGGTTACCTATTCCACTGGTTTGAAATGTTAGTTGCATTGAGAAGCATGCTTTTCTTCCTTATGGAAATGATCAGAAATTTCAAAAATCAACAAAAGATGCAATCTTCAAATTTCAATTGTAATTATCAGCTACTAAAGGAGTTTATGTTTCACATTGTAAATATTTTTCAAGTTATCAGTTGCATGCAAGGTGATCTGCCAATTAATCCACTCCTCACCCGGCAACATTGGAAAGCAGATTACACCTAACAGTGTAAAATTTCATCTTAAGTAGGTAAAGGAATGTGCAGTAGATTGATTTGTTTTAATTCAACAATTTTAGTTTTTAGTATACAGGTTGGTGTGAAGTATATGGATTGATTTAAGTTTCAATAAATCAAATTATAGATGAAATTGCTACGATTACAATTTTCTTTCCAGAATAAAAGAAACATGAAACAAGGATATTGAAATAAGCAATAAGTTTGCAATTTGCCATGTTTTGGAACAATTTATAGTTTTGAGATTTCAGCGTGGTTGCAGTTCATAATCACAGGTTCCACTGTGCAGTTGCGGGATATTCAAATGATAGGATTGATTCATGGGGACTAGTTATAGTTTTACATGATTTCAAAGGATCAATTGAAGGTATAGATTGATCCCATGCCCAACATATTTAAGACATCAGGTATACTTGTTCTCTGCATCCCACAAGGGGAAGAAGTCCCCAGATGGAGTCGATGTTGTAGTCTAGTGGTGATCCAGGTGGCTCCAGACACCCTCAAGAAACCAAGAGGGCTCAGAAATGGTAAAAATTAAAAGTGACCAGAATGATTTTGAACTAGGACAAGATTGTAGTGCTCGTCACCCCGATTCCAATGGCATGAACGACACTCAAATCCGAGTACGTATGAGAAAGTTATTGCAGTTTGAAGTTTGTAACAAACAACAAAAAAACAAGTCAAAGTCAACATTTTGCCACGTGGCAGGCCATATGGATGACATGTGGTGGGCCTTGTGGGACCCACAAAGCTAATGTGGCAGCCTAGTCAAAAAAATAGGTGGACCCACAAAAAGGTGATGTGGAAGCACCACAAGTCGACACATGGAAAGTAGGTGGTAGAGGTGGCATATGATGTGGACCAATGAGGGCTTGCCACATGGTCCAATCACATGGTGCCAAAAGGCACCACAAATTAGGCCCAAGTGGCTTTGGATGGTGCAACCTCCTTTTTTTTCTTATTCTCATATTTTTGGGAGTCGTTACAATATGGACATACGAATTCCATATATTATATAGTTTGAAAAAACTATATTAAAACTAAAATTGGGTTTTAAAACAATATTGGGAGTCAATGGGATTTGAACCCAAAACCTCCCAACAACAAATACCTTAATATGATTATGTCAACCAATGTGCCAACCTCACACTTTGTCTTATTCACCCTCACACTTTGTTATAAAATGTCATTCAAATGGTTCAAGGAAACCATGGAGAATGATGGAGAATACATGAGAGATGAGGCCATAGGGAGGCCAATGGAGTCGTGAGAAAAGCGGAGGCAGAACGTGGACCAGACCGACACGTTATTCAACGAATTTTTTTTTTTTATTGCAGGTGTGGAACAATGAGCGGCTAGAGGGGCGGAACCTTGCCCATGGAATCTTAAGGGGCATCAAAAATATTCCTTGAGGTCTCACACTTTCCGGAGTCAGAATTTGACAAATTCTATGTCGATTTTACACCTCTCGGTTATAGGAATCCGATGGCGATGTCCATTTTAGAACCATATCTTCCCATTTTTCGGCCATTTTTCAGATTGGAGTGACGATGCTAGATTCTCAAGTGTGGATAGTCGATTTTATGACTCTCGACGTCACGAATTCGATGGTGCATCCAGATTCAGTAACTGAGCATCCACTTCTTCATCCAACTTCAGGGGTTGATGTATATGCAATATTAATGTCATGTGCATCTTTTATCATTTGTTGTGAGACGTAATATGTTGTTTAGATCCTTGCTTGATGTATGTTGCGGGATCTATGTTTCTACTTCATGTGATATGTATTCTCCATGGATTGTTATGATCTGTATGTAACCTTTTTGAAGGGATCCTCGTCGTCACCTTGTGTGAGATTATGTCATGTTGATTGGAGGCCTATTGTGAGTGAGAGTTATTATAGCGGAACGCCTCGTGGAGAGACAAGCCACACATGTTACATAGTCCATGTACATCATCACCATTTCCAGCACTATATGAAGCAACCTACCCCATTTTGACACCGGACCCGAAGACTTAGTACAAATTGGACGAACTCCGTTATCAACATCGTGTTCTTATGTTGTTGATTGTTGTCTTTTTTCCTCTTGCTTAAAGCATGCATATGTGTTCTTTTAATGTTATTTTCAGTGCACTTCTAACCACATCACAAAAGTAAAAGATCATGGGTAAATCTGGTAGCTGACGGACCCGAATCAAGTGGTATCAGAGTGGTCTTCTCGCTGATGTGAATTGCGAGTGTGAACAACGATTGAACGTGCAACAATGGAGGATGACAAAGACTTCTACTAGGGTATGATAAGGATGTCCAAAATGGTGGACATAATGTATGACGATTATGAGAGGAGAATAACGGAAGAGGATAAATAAATATCAGAGAATGATGCTTCATCCACATCTTCCAATGCTTATGCATCTTCTTCGTCGCCTTCATCATATTCTCATCATTCGAATGAGGAGATAAATCAATTTCTTTGGGAATAGAATGTTGAATTAAGGAGGCTAATATGAGAAGAGAAAGAAGAAAAGCATATATTACAACTTCAGTTGTGAGCCACAGAAGAGGCTTTGGAGGAATTGAAGTGCAACGAAGGCTTAAAGAAGCCATCATCGCCTGTGTCTGAATCAACGATTAAGGTGAACAACATTGATTGCTCTTCAGTTTCATCTTCACATGCTATAATTTATGTGGGAAATGTGGAAATACCCATTACAGGAACTGGCATGAGACTCCTTACCAAAATGGGGTACAAAGGAGCAGGACTCGGTGTTAATGGCCAAGGCATAACTCAGCCATTGGAGGTTGTGTAGAGACCTCGATTCACAGGTTTGGGATACACTAAATGGCAATGCTCGAAGGTGTCAGAAGCTTCCTATACATGGTTGAAACCATTTGGGAAAGAGAAAGATGGGAACACTTCACCATCATCCTATGACATCGCACATTGCAGAGAAAGAGCTTAGGCAAGGTCTTATTACCATGATTGCACCAAAGACCAATAAGAAAGGTCTAACAAGTCTCTGTATTCTAATGTTCATTTTGATTACAAGCATGTCACTAACAATGAACATAAATAATGGCATAAAAAAACATGTAGTTTTTGTGGATTACATAACCATGTATTTGTTGAGTGTTGGAAGAGAATGGTAGCATGAAAGAGGATGAGACGTGAAAGGCCTTCTCCACCATAGGAAAAGAAGAAGGTAAATCAAGTATGGAGGAAGAAGACTCATTACAGTCATTGCAACAGAAGTGGCCATCAAAGAGCCACTTGTTGGAGGATCCATCCAAGGCAAAGTGTTTGTGCATGAACCAGATGAAACAATTATTCGACAAGAAAATCTGCTACAGGAAGATAACCCATTCACTTTGATAAGTGAGAGATGATTTTTTTAGATGTGTTAGATTGTTCTGGCCTTACTTTGTAAATCATGTGTTGTAATTTAAAATGTAAAAGTGATTATTTGTTTTCAATCACTTGTTAAGCGAAAATGATGTTTTGGCCTTGTATCTGGGGTGTTGATTTCCATTTTGATGTAAACTTGACCACAGAGTGTGTGTTATAAACTCGTGGCAAGTATAGGATGCTTGGGTCATAGTTGGTTACGTAATTGAGCATGTAATTTGAAAAATATTGTACTACAGGTTTCCAGAGTATGCAGGTGTCGGTTCATCGCTTATGGCTTCGAAGGACAAAGGTGAAGGAGAAGGAAGGGTGACCTGTCAAGGCACTTGTGGGGCAAACAATGTACACAGTGGTTGCATATTATTTTCATGCTTTTGGAGGACCAAATTTTCCTTAGTGGAGAGGATTGATCCAGGTGGCTGCAGATACCATTAGGAGACTAAGAGGGCTCAGAAATGGTCAAAATTCAAAGTGACCAGAATGATTTTGAATCAGAACAATATTTTAGTTCTCGTTGCCCTGATTCCAATGGCGTGAATGGCACTCAAATATGAGTCTGTATGAGAAAGTTATTGTAGTTTGAAGTTTGTACCAAACAGCAAAAAAACAAGCCAAAGTCAACATTTTTCCATGTAGCAGGCCATATGGATGACATGTGGTAGGCCTAGTGGGACCCACAAAGCTAATGTGGCAGCCTAGTCAAAAAAACAGGTGGACCCATAAAAAGGTGATGTGGCGGCACCATAAGTCGACACATGGCAAGTAGGTGGTAGAGGGGGCATATGATATGAACAAATGACGCCTTACCACATGGCCTAATCACATGGTGCCAAATGACACCTCAAATTAGGCCCAAGTGGCCTTGGATGGTGCAACCTCCATTTTTTTGTCTTATTTTCATGTTTTTGGGAGTCGTTACAATATAAACATACGAATTCCATATATTATATAGTTTGAAAAAACTATATTAAAACTAAAATTGGGCTTTAAAACAATATTGGGATTCAATGGGATTTGAACCTAGAACCTCCCAACAACAAGTATCTTAATATGATTATGCCAACCTCACACTCTGTCTTATTCAACCTCACACTTTGTTATAAAATGCCATTCAAATGGTTCAAGGAAACCATGGAGAATGATGGAGAATACATGAGAGATGAGGGCATAGAGAGGTTGTTAGGTAAACTTGACTCGGGATAGAGTCAATGTTGACTAGGGTAAATAGTAGTGGTTTTGGGACACATGGTATTGTGCACCCGTGGTTTTAGCCCATGGTATTGCATGTAATAGAGCCTATAAAAGGCTGGGAAGACTTCATTGTAATGTAGGCCTGGAGGTGAGTGTAGAAATTTGTTGAATAAATCACTTATTCAATGGAGATTAACTCGATTACACATCAATTTCGAATTTCATGCATAACACATAATCTCATCTACAATTAATTGTCGCATGCGGAAATAATAGAAGCGATCTCACATCAAATCAATCACACATTAACTCAGTATGTATGGGGAAAGCCTATAGCTGAAAACCCCGCAGCTATTGTGTATATTATAATGGAGAAATCATGTAACCAAACAAGTACAATACTCCTCACAAGTACTCGGTACTTTCTCATAAAGTCACACACAATCTAGCTTAGTTTTGAACAAGTCTCAGGTTCAAAACTCCCCGCCAATTGCCTTGCCTCTATTGCGCAATCATGGCCTGTATATGAAGAGATCCAAGGTTCGAATCCCCTTGGCTTGACTGCGCAATTGTCATGGACAATTCCTCCAAGTTTAATGCAAATCCCATGCAAAACTGATCCTCCAACTGATAGCTTTACTCACCCTTTCATCTACCTCTTCCACTGGTCTCCACTGAACTGATCATGCACTGTAGTGAACTGAAGTGTTCTTGAGTTGACTAATGAGTTAATAATTAATGAATTAAATAATATTTAATTCACTCCACTCATATCTAGTTGATTAGCTAGTTAACTAATCTCAACTAGTTCAACTGAAATAAATAGAACACAACTCCACTATTTGTCCCGTTAACTCCTCCAAAACTTCTGCCACTGAAGTCTAACTGAAGTAAACCATGCAAGATGCCATCGAACCCTAGGAACCACGTGATTCCTTGTGTCAGTTGCATGAGCCACCTCCATGACTCAAACTGAAGTGCGCCAAGAGAGTAAACTGCTGTTTATAGTCAAAATATTATTAAGAGTAAATAATATTTGACTTCCATATTTTTAGGAGATCAGTCTAAAAATAGCCTGGGTCCTAAAAATTAGGGTCTCATCTATTTTTACCGACATGTCGCATACTTCAAGAATCTCCAATTAGAATTCCCAAATTATGCTCCGTATGTCTAAAAAATAGACATAGTCTAAAAATAGACTTTGCGCCAGAATTTGCCTGCGGGCCCACTTAGTGAAGGCGACTTCATTTCACTAAGCTCCATCATCTTGCTGCATTCTCAACAGTGAGCGGTGAAGGCTCACTCGGCCAGATTGGCCAGGGTTTTGGCCAATGGTTAATAAAATTTCATTGGTTGGGTTTTTCCCCGGATTTGGGGTTTTCCCGGATAAACATCTGTGTTTATGTTAATGTTTTGTTGTTGGTTCTTTTTCATGATTATTATTCCTCTCGGTAAAATTTTATTTATGCGGTAAATTTCTAACAAATTGTATTGGAGCCAAGGGTTTTATTGGCCTAGTGAATGGAAAAATAAATGCAGAAATTAATGAACCCTCCTTCTAGTGTATTTAAGGTCGATTTTGATAGAATACCGGTGTGGATGGCCGTTAAGGAGATCAGGAAATTTTCTCAGAATGCTATGAGAACCACCGATGTGAAGACGTTGGATATTGTGCGAAATTTGTTTAAATCTGTCAGATATGATGTTTGAATATCTAGTTCTGCGTGTGAAGGAGGTGTATATCATTACATCGGACATTGAAAAGGATCGTTAAATAATTTTTAATGGTCAACAAACGTAAATGTCGGACTCTAGTGACAATCCGGATCAACTTTTCGAGGCTAATGGAAGCCATGCATGCAATGCTCTATCGCAGCCGATGCCATGGTTGGAAATGGTGGATCAGAAAGCCTTGACGATGTCGGAGTCACTGGCAGAGGCGAGCAACACGATCCGCAAGAACTGGACGTATTTTTTGAATCAAGCTCCACGAAGGTGCGTATGTGTTTCTTCCGTGGAGAATGTGGAAATACTGCTAGTGATGCTGATATCAGGCAGAGAATTTGCATTATATTCATAGAATTAGAGTGGAGCAACCATGAATACGGTGGACGTAATGGTGGCTCCGTGCAGACTGTTGTGAATATTTTTGTTAATGATATCCATAGTTTATGCATGCCCAAATCGATTTGGGGCAATTATTAGAGCATGAGATGTGCATAAGCGGGCAGAAGGCCATCAGACTGGCTAAAGGTTGCTTGTCATGAGAATGGGCAGCCATGACGTGGAGCGCATAGGCCAAACTTGTGCAGAATAAATATGCAAATTGAATGCCATATGTATCACGCCGATTGCATTCCTTCCTGCCCGATATTTCGATATGAGATGTCGATAGATGATATGGAATAAGATCCGATGCACTCCCAAGGTCAACATAACACCATGGAAATCAAGCAGTCTAGCAGCGGAAGCGGGAGAGAAAATGCATACATGAGGAGCTAGCATTTTTTGGTCTATTGGCACAATGATGGTGATGATGCATCGGTTCCTTGAAGACAATGGTCTATTTCCAAGCTAAACAGTTGCACTGGAGACGTTTTTTTTTTTTTTAGGAGTGCGTTGGGGTTTCCTTTCTTAGTGCCCAAGTACACCATGTCCATAGACAGGAAGATTGTGGCGAGCAACATGCATGGGGCATGGGTGAACGGTCGCTGGAGCTGATGTGTCAATGAGGTTTGTAAGTCCTCAAAGGCCGATGGCTTCATCAATTTTATTTTTTATTTTTTACCTTGAATATTTTTTGGGATGGAAACAACCAAGGGAACCGTTCATGGTGTAAGCATACATGTGCACGAAGAGGCTCACATACTGCAAGAGCGAGAGAGGATATGTGCACGTGGATTAATTAATTGATGAACCATGTATCTGAAGAGAACTCCTAGAAGACTGGCAGTTACAGAGGATGGTGACCCATGTAATCCGGTAGATGGGTTATTTTTATATGGACATTGATTTCATATGTACAAAGACAACAACAATGAAACAAAAAATATATATATTATTATAATGGAGTTAATTTTATTACATGTAAATGGGCATACTGCTGTAAGACCTGGTATGGCATGAGTACCCCTGGGTAATCACTGGTAAAGTCTGGGTTAGACCTAGGTGATAGGGGGGATGTCAAGTTAACAATTACCCTAGGTAAAAATTCGAGGGGGGAAGTGCTAGAGTGAGCGGGGTTGTCTCATTTAGTAGGTTTGGCTGGATTTAGTCAATAATCCCCAAGTCAAGTTTAAGGGGGGAAATGTTAGGTAAACTTGACTCAGGATAGAGTCAATGTTGACTAGGGTAAATAGTAGTGGTTTTGGGGCACATGGTATTTTGCACCCATGGTTTTAGCCCATGGTATTGAATGTAATAGAGCCTATAAAAGGCTGGAAAACTTCATTGTAATGTAGGCCGGAGGTGAGCGGTGAAGGCTCACTTGGCCAGATTGGCCAGGGTTTTGGCCAATGGTTAATGAAATTTCATTGGTTGGGTTTTTCCCCGGATTTGGGGTTTTCCCAGATAAACTGTTGTGTTTATGTTGTTGGTTCTTTTTCATGATTATTATTCCTCTCGGTAAAATTTTATTTCTGTGGTAAATTTCTAACAGAGGCCAATGGAGTCATGAGCAAAGCGGAGGCAGAACATGGAGCAAATTGATGCGTTCTTCAACGAATAATATTTTTTATTGCAGGTGCGTAACCATGAGCGGCCAGAGGGGCGGAACCTTGCCCAGAGAATCTTGAGGAGCATAAAAAAGATTCCTTGAGGTCTCGAACTTGCTGGAGTCAGAATTTGACAATTTTTGCGTCGATTTTACACCTCTCGGCGGCAGGAATCTGATGGAGATGTATGTTTCAGCAGCAGAGCTTCCCATAGTTCGTCCATTTTCCAGATTGGAGTGATGGTGTCAGATTTTCAAGTGTGGACAGTCGATTTTATGACTCTTGATGTCACGAATTCGATGGTGCAACCAAATTCAGCATCTGAGCATCCACTTATTTAGCCAACTTCAGGGGTTGAGGTATATGCATTATTGATGTCAAGTGCCTATTTTATCATTTTTTGTGAGATGTAATATGTTTTTTAGATCCTTTCTTGATGTATGTTGCAGGATCTATGTTTCTACTTCATGTGAGATGTATTCGCCATGGATTGTTATGATCCCTATGTAAACTTGTTGAAGCGATCCTCATCGTCACCTTGTGTGCGATTATGTCATGTTGATAGGAGGCCTATTGTGAGCGAGAGTTCCTACAGTGGAACGTCTCGTGGAGAGAAAAACCACTCATGTTGGGGGCATATATCCTTGTATGATAGAAAACATAGTCCATGTACATCATCACCATTTCCAACACTATATGAAGTGGCCTACCCCATTTTGACACTGGACCCGGAGACGTAGTCCAAATTGGAAAAACTCTGTTATCAACATCTCGTGTTCTTTTGTTGTTGATTGTTGTCTTGTTTCCTTTTGCTTAAAGCATGCATATGTTTTCTTTTAATGCTATTTTCAGTGAAATTCTAACCACATCACAAAAGTAAAAGATCATGGGTAAATCTGGTAGCTGACAAACCCAGATCAAGTGAAAATGCTACAAATGTTTAGTCAAAATTACCAGTTTTTTGTCGAGGGAAACTTTTGGGTATATGAAAATCTGGTAAGGAAAATGGTCCTTATACATTTATGGGCCATATATAATTTTTTATTTTTATGTAAATGATATTTTATAAAAAATATCCATTTAGATATTTTTTGTAAAATTATTTATTTAAAATGAAAATATATTATAAAAAGTATCAGGCTCGGGGCCTAATTTCCAAGTTTATTTTAACACGAAAGTTCACTAATGACCATGTCAATTGAGCATTACAAGTCAACCCTACACATCAAGCACCAAGCTATGGAAGAGGAAGATACATTGTTGCACTAACGTTGATAGAACTTCAAGGTGAAGATGTACATAAAAATCTTTGAAGTTTCCCACCTGATGCATGTGGGATATATCCCACATATAAAAAATGAACATATATCCTAATCATCTGAGACATCAAATGTTGGATCAACGACTCAGTATTGGCTCTTAGAAATTGATAGTAGTAATTTGATTGCGGACCCCCAAGGTTATCCAACATTTAACATATGGGGGGGTTCTGCAATAGGTGTTTTAGCGAAACCATCTTTGATTATGTGTCAGCATCTGGGGAATTGCGGGGGGTCCCCATCAAAACCCACTTACCATCCAAGACCCTCCTGCAATCCACTTGTGATTTCAGGGACAACACAGAGGTTAATTCTTCCAAGCAGGGTTAAAAGTGGCAATAAGTTATTTATGTGGCCATGTCTCAAATGCACAATGACTATCTTCTCCACAAGAATGACAACTATTGTAAAACAGAATGTTTGTAATGAAATTGGGATGGCCTTTACCTCATTTATATATAGTTACGTGAGTGGAGGAATGTATTCACGTAATGATGGCAAGCACTAGATAAAGTCAATGGTTCTTACCGCATCTCTCTTCCCATTTATGTGCTTTGGTCTTGGTTTTGTACTGAACATCATTGCCATATTCTAAATTTCTTTGGTTGCTATTCCTTTTGGCACTATGGTGGTTGTATTTGTAATCTAGGCATTTATTTCTTTCCTTCTAGCACTCTTTGGAATGGTTGTTGAAAGGAATTGGAATAGGGCTCCAAATAATTCTTATCATGTGAAGACCATTCCTCGCCCAATTCCAGAAAAAGAAGTGATGTCACTGATGGGTGGTCTTTTTCCCTTTGGGAGTATTTTTATTGAAATGTATTTTGTTTCACCCCATTTGGAAATACAAGGTGTATTATGTATACGGATTCATGTTGCTGGTATTTTTATTCTTGTCATTGTGACATATGTGTTACAATTTTGGAACATACTTTTTGGTTAATGTTGAAAATTATCACTCGAAATAGACATCATTCTTCTCAGTTGCATCAACAATTACCTATGTGTATCTTTATTCCATATACTATTACCACATGAAGACGGAATGGTTTGTGTCCCTGGTACAACGAATACAATTTTTTGTTCAGTCAGAGATGTCGGTGCCAAGGATATTATGATATCACAGGTTTAGGTCGTTTCAAACTGTAGCACTTTTGGAAGTTGTTGGACAACGCATGGCAAGTACACCTGGAGTTTGTGCTCCTTTATTTAATGAGCTAGTAAATACCAATATAAATATTCAGACTATTTCTCAAGGTTGCCCTGAATACAATATTATGGGCCTGGATACATCGACATAGAAAGCGATTCCTGGAGTTCATGCGATAAAAAAGGTTATAATTCAGCCAAATAAATGCTTGATAACATTATAATTTAGCAACTTAGTTGTGATGGTTCAACCATCGTTGATATCTTACTATTTCAATGCACCTCCAAAGCTAGTTATCCTTGATGTTGTTTTCATTGTTGATGACTGAATTCTTCTCTTAGATGCTTATTTCACTATAGTTATTTTTCATGGAATGACTATTACACAATGGCGAAATATTGGCTACCAAAATCAACCAGAACATCAACTAGAAGATGTAGACTCATAATTAAATGATACAAATTTCCATGGATCTGTGAAGAACTTCATCAAATCATACTTGGGCTATCATCACGATCAGATAGAAATAGTGTAACTTCCTGCAGTATTTCATGCCAGAAATGCACATCGAGGAGTTATGAATTCTCATTGTAAAGGTAAATTGAGCAATATTTTGAGCATGGACAGTAAAAGGTCAAGTAAAGGATATAGGAGGTAGAGTTTCACTCTTTTAAAGAGTAATTAGTAGATTTCCAGTGGGTAGCATTTAAGAATCGAAAAATAATCATCAACATAATTCCAATTTTTTGGGGATTAAAGATCATTATTCAAATATCAACCCATAGTTCAAGTCATAAATTACACAAATCATTACATATTCAAATGCATGAGGAAAATTATCTAGCAGTTGTAGTTTCTTAAGGTGATTTATGATGAAATAGTAGTTAAAAGGTAAAAGTATAATTAATTGACATAGTTGGCAAAGTTCTCCTTGATTACTGAGTAGATGGCAAATTCTTAAGGAACGACTTCAACCACCTCAAATTTCAAGCAAGAAAATCAACAATTAGAGGTCAACAATCCCATATTTGAAGGTAATCAAATGTGTAGACATAGTTGGCAGTCAAAATACAAGTGGTAGAGCATCCCAAATTCAAATCCAAGGAATTTAACTCAAGCAGTTCAACAATTCGAGGCAACAACCCAAAAAATTTCAAGTAATCAAAGACATGCTACAGCTAAAATTCAACACATGGCATTAACTGAGCGTATTATGGGTATAAAAAAACAAAGGCATATCCAAATTCCCAAGCAAAAATTCAGTAATCGAGAATCATTTCCAAATTCTAAGGAATAAAATCGACAATAAAAGGCAGAATATCAACACTAGTGAAACAATTCCAGATTCCAAAGCATAACACTTGCAAAGAACTCCAAATTTTAGTAGATTATTCAAATATTGTTTTTATCTTTAGAATATTTGTTTATATTTTTATTCCAGAAAGCTAGACACGATTAGCTTGATGTAATGCTCTATATATTATTTGATTTTTATTGTAAAAGGGTTGGATTTTGATGCCAAAAATCCTGCCATTTTTGTAAATAATTTTATCATAGGATTTTAATTGAGGGTTTTTGGCTCCAGTTCATGACATAATTTGTTTTCTTCTGTATGTTTTTCCAGTGATTTCATAACCTATTACTACATATGTTTGAGGTAACATAGGAGCTAGGGAAAGGCTAGGTTAGAATATCAACCTCCCCGACAGCCCACTGCCAAGTTATCATCATTATATAGATTAGATTATTGAACACTTTGTTTGAAATAAGCTCTTATGCATCTTTAATTGTCGCCTTCTGTCATCCATTGAATGTATTTTTTTTTTGCTGCAGGTGTCTTCTACACACATCTACTCTTGTTAGATGATTAAGTATTCAGGGAGGATACTTGATTATCTGATTCCTCCTCCATTCTTCCATCATCAACCTTTCACACAATGTTATTTGGCCATAGTTGAACGTTGACACTTCGATCAATTTTTTGCAAGAGAGATATTTATTTATGAGTAAATATTGGACAATCATCAACAACTATCTACAAAAAATCATAAATTTGGTCATTGTGTTTCATATGTTTTTGTCCAGTGATAGTGAAGAACGTTAAAAAAAGGCCTCATAACACTTGAGGGAGCCCCCTTCTGTTCGAGGGCTAGCTTGAACCTAAATTTTGGATGAGTTGGTTTCTTCAGTGCAATTTCGCAACCAAGAAATACCTTTGAGAAACAAATACAACACATTGAACAATAGGTAGTTCTTCTTCTTATATTTCAAATATCTCTAAGTAAAGATAATTTAGTTCGGTTGGTTGTTTCTAGGTTAAGCCACTGAACCTAGGGAGATCGCTTCTGTCCACATAAGGAATTTATCCGTACAAAAATACAACTTCTATATTCATGCACTACTAATATCGTCCATGAATTAACAAAAACACCATTGGGACACCATTGAAGATTCAATCTCAACTTCGAAGATAACAATTTATGTAAGGCAACAAAAGCTCGAATAATACTCCAAGCTCTTGAACAAAATTTGCAAAGAAAAAACGATACACAATCTGTTGTTTTTTCTATTATTGCAAATAACATTTTTTCTGCTCACTATACTAGCTATTTCAAATGTTTGCAATCTCTCTTCCCTCGAAATCACCACATGCCACTATTTTGTGTCTAAAACACACTACAAAGATAAATCTACCATCCAATTTTTTTATCATCCCAATACCTATCCTATGATGATCAAGTGCTCAGTGTTAAGCTCAAAAATATAAGTCCTTAGAATCAATCGAAACTTGAACGATCATGAAGTGCTCGTCATTGGGAATCTGGCGCAATTCGTTTCACGGAAAACTGAATCTGTATGAGGAAGATAGAGGCTACTGTTCGTTTTCCTAAACAACTAATTTTTTTGCAGAAATGACAGAATGATGACATGGAATTCTAGTCAGCTGATCCAGGTGGATATTGGTGGCCACCCACCTATTCCACTTGGGGCCCCACCATTATTTCTTTCATTTTTTCAGTTTCCTTAATTGTAGCACAACTTACTATTTTTAGCATTTTTTCGGGTCCTGAACTTCTAGAGCCGTTTCGAGGCCCTAAACGACGTTTTTTGGGCATCAAAACAACTTTGGAAGTTCAGGACCCAAAAAATTGATAAAAATAGTAAACCATGCTACAATTAAGGAAACTGAAAAGCTGAAAGAAACAATGGTGAGGCCCCAAGTGGAATAGGTGGGTGACCACCAATATCCACCTGGATCATCAAAAAAAATAAAAATACTATGGGAATATTCCTTCAATTCGTCCAATGACACTATGACAAGTGTCACTTCAGGATTGGTTGCTAAGTTGGGTGATGTGCTGTGTTTTTATTGGTGGTAGGGATGAGCCAATGGGAAGAGGACACATGATGTAGATAGGGTCCACCATGTGCCCCCTCCCAAAGGTCGAATTACAAACTATGTAAAAGGGTCAAATATATATATGTTGGAAAAATTTTATACAGAGGTTGGGCGGAGGTCGGGGTAGACCCCACGAACTCCCCCACACAAACCAGAAGTCATACTAATAGATTGCGTTAACGTTTCTTAACATAATATGTCAATGGAATATATTTGTATTAATACTGTTTGACCAACGGGCGGAGGAGGGGGCCAGCCCCCTCACAATAGAAACATAAGGCTATGATCGTGGTGTAGACTCCAAGCTAAATGTGTGTTTAGCGCTAAACCATACTTATCAACTAATTAATCTGCGCTTATCTCATAATTAAATGCACTTATCCTAGCGGAGAATATGGCGTAGTCTGCCAAATTCGGCGCTAACTCCAAAATTAGCGGAATTAACTGGAGTTCTCTCCATTTTTGGAGGAGTTTCCTAGGCCATAATTGAATGAGCCATAAATTTTGCACATTCAACCATTTTTGGCTCAGAAATAGTCTATCCTAGCAGATTTGGACATTTTTGAGCATGTTGGAGCAAGCTTTAGGAGTAGTAGAGGATTGTAAACAACATTTTTTTCCATTTTGAGCTAATATAGAGGCCCAAGCCATGGAAGCTGGACCAAGGAGATGTAGCCTATGATGGGTGAACTCCTTCATCAAAATATTGTGTTAATGGATCATTTGATGGTTTGTTGTACGTTTTTTTGTTGTTGTTCAGTACTTTGTTTTAATGTTAAAATGTTCATGAATTTAACATAAAACTTATCACAATTACCTGTTTAACACTCACAAACACCATAAGGAAACCTATGCACATAAAGCAAACAATCAACAATTGTTTATAATTTTGAAAATGAAATTAGCACAACAAAACTAACATTCAGATTCAGATCAAGGTGGTATCAGAGAAAGGTTATTTGCTTGATATTTGCTTGAGTTTTGTGGAAGTGGGGTTTTAATGGTTGCAAATTTTTGATGCTTACAAGGTTAAAGTTGCAGAGAGGAGAAGGGAAAATATTGGTTGCTAGTCCTAAGGTTAGGAAGAGAATAAGGAGAGCCACAAGGCCACCATCTCCACCCAAAGTTTCACCCCCAGCTGCACTTGAAGCACCTCAATTTTTATCTCTTTCTAGGATTGAGGAGGTACAAGTTGCATCAGAAGCTGAGCTTGAATCCATAGCCTTCAGGTGTAGGAGAGGCTGAATTTCTTTCAAAGAGGAAGCACACAAGAAGGCTTTCTATGACATAATTGAAAGGGTTAGGATCATCTTTGAAGAGAGGATCACCAAGATGGTTGGAGACAATTCTAAGTCTCCACATGGAGAAGGAACCTCTGAAGACAAAAAGGATGAAGAGAAGGATTCAAAGGGTAGTGGAGGAAATCCTCCTCCATATCCACCATCTTCGTCATCATTCTCGTCATCATCATCAGCATTATCTTCCACTTTCACAACAAAAACCATTTATACTCACTCAAAAAGCCAAAAGAAAAAACTCCCTTACTCAAATTGGACATTAAGTTTGAACTTCCCATGTACAATGGTGAGGTAAATGCAGAGAAGTTGGACAATTGGATTCATCAATTGAAGGTTTATTGCAAAATTCATAACCTTCAAGAAGATGACATAAACATCTAGTAGGCTTCATTGAGGCTAGAAGGAGCGACACTAGTCTAGTGGGAAGCAAATACTCAAGAGGAAATGTGAATCCATGGTAAGATATCCTTTTCTTGGGATGATTTTATTTCTTTAATTAAGAGATAGTTTTATCCTTTAACTTACATGCAAAAAGCCATTATGAGTTGGCAAAACTTTCGGCAACTCCAGGGTCAAACAGTTCAATAATATACCCAGGATTTTAGGAAAAGGGATTTGTTGTTAGGTGTAAAATTGAATTCCCAAGACACTCTAATGAAAGACATTTGGGGTTTAAATTCCTGTTTGAAACACACTATCCTTATGTTAAATCCATGCAATTTACATGAGGTTTGTGTGCAAGCCATGCACCTTGAAGCAAGGGGAAAGAACATTCAGGAAGAGGGTAGTAAGAAGAAGTCATTCAAGGGTAAGGAGAAAGAGAAGGGAGGAAAATGGAAGGGAAAGAAGAATACAAGTGTTAAGAAAGAAGGGGAGAAAACTACATGCAAACATTGTTCTAAATAGGGACATGATGAAGCCCACCGTTGGAAACTACATCCCGAACTAAGGCCTAAGAAAACAAACAATAAGGGGAAACAAAAGATGACCGCTACCACACAACATGATCTTGGATCCGATTCCGGTGATGAGACCAAGATTACAACCATGGTCACAAAGGGAAAGGAAGCCATAGCAAGCACTAGTTCATCAAATTGTCACAACAACACTCCAAATGAAGAAACAAGGATAAAGTTGTTCCATGTAAGGGTGATCTCAAACCATACAAATATTGATGCATTATTTGGGAATGGGTCACAAGTGAACTTAATCTCAGAAGACTTGGTCAAAAATCTTAACCTTGAAACTATACCTCGTCATAAGCCATATCCTTTGGGTTGGATAGTCAAGAATGAAAATTTACAGGTTACAAGGAAATATATATTCAGGTTTGCCATTACTGCAAATTTTGTTGATGAAGTTGAGTTAGATGTGGTTACGCTTGACCTTTCGGGAATTATCTTGGGAGTCCCATATTTTTATGACAGGAAAGTGGTATTTTATTTCCATGAGAAAAAATATCATTTTCTCAAGGATGGGGTGGAGTATATTGCGAGAGATCTTCACAAAAAGCTGAATATTTCTTTGGTTAATGTAGGGAAAATGAAGACACTAGTTAATGCAAGTAAAAAATTTATGCTTCTCATGATCAAGAAAAATAATGATATGGAATATGAATCTTTTGAAGGTTGTGATGACAAATTAAAATCATATTTGTTTGATGTGGTAAGTCAGCATGGCGAGATGTTTCAGGAGCCAAATGGGTTACCTCCCAAGAGGGGAATTCAACATGAGATACAATTGCAGCAAGATGTTTCACTTCTAAACATTGGCATGTATCGCATGTCGATAATGGAGAGCATGGAAATCAAGAAGAAAATTCAAGAATTGATGAACAAAGGTATCATACACCCATCTACTTCGCCATGTGGTTCACCGATTTTTTTGGTGCCAAAGAAGGACTGGACTTGGCGCATGTGTATGAATTTTCGTGCACTGAATAAAATCATAGTAAAGAATCACTATCCACTCCCAAGAATTGATAATTTGCTTGATCAATTGAGGTATGAAAATTATTTCACTAAGTTAGACTTACGAAGTGGTTATCATCAAGTTAGAATAGACGAATAGGACATATACAAAATTGCATTTAAAACTAGGCAAGGATTGTTTGAGTGGCTTGTTATGCCTTTCAGTCTTACCAATGCTCCAACTACTTTCATGAGAGTTATGAATGATGTATTGAGACCATTTCTAGATGATTTTATCATTTTTTACTTAGATGATATTTTGATATTCAACAAATCAAGAGATGAACATGTCATTCATGTATACAAAGTACTTGATGTCTTGAAAAAACAATAGTTGTTTTTAAATATGTTGAAGTGTGAACTTGGCAAGACTTATTTAGTGTATTTGGGACACATTGTTGGAGGAGGTGAGTTGAAGATAGACCCCTCTAAGGTTGAGGTCATTGTGAATTGGCCCAAGCCCAATACCATTATGAAGGTAAGAAGATTTCTTGGGGAAACACAATATTGGAGGAAATTCATTGCTATTTTTTCTTCCATTGCAACTCTGTTACGTGAATTGAAAAGTGTCAATAAAGTCTTCCACTGGGGAGATATGCAACAAAAATAATTTGATGCCTTAAAATAAAAGATCAATTCAGCACCGGTATTGGCTCTTTTGGATCTTAGATAACCATTTGAGATTCAAATAGATGCTAGTGATTACGCCATGGGAGCAATTCTCATGCAGCATGGTAAGCCCATTTCATTTCATTCTGAAATTTTTAATGGAGTTGTGACTAACTATCCCACTTATGACAAAGATTTATATGCATTGGTACAAAGTGTAAATAAATGTAAACACTATTTGATG
Organism: Pinus albicaulis; assembly: GCA_034641835.2. Classification (NCBI taxonomy): domain Eukaryota; kingdom Viridiplantae; phylum Streptophyta; class Pinopsida; order Pinales; family Pinaceae; genus Pinus; species Pinus albicaulis. The sequence continues at coordinate 84,192,474 of CM076573.1, read as the reverse complement.
GGGAAAGAGACCATTATCCATACTGACTATCAACCATTGCAGTACTTACATTCACAATCAAAGTTGCAGCAATCACGACACTTCAGGTGGATGAGATTTCTACAACAATTTAATTTGGTTATCAAGTATAAAAAGGAAATCTACGATAAGGTAGCTAATATGCTTTCTAGGCCTATTGTAAATTCATCTATTATACTCAAGCACAATTTTGTTTTGCATGAAAGTTACATTGAGCAATATGCATATGATAATGACTTTTGAGATGTGTATGCAAGCTTGAGTCAAGGAAACCAAATTGAAGAGTTAGATTACCATGTACATAAAAGTTTGTTGTATCACTTGGGCAAGTTGTGCTGGACAATTCGGTGTATGCAATATAGTAGCAAATCTCCAAAGGTATTGTTATTGGCCACACATGTTTGATAGTGTATCTCGTTTCATTAGAGGATGTTCTTTGTGTGCAATAAGCAAGCCTAGCAATAGGAAACTAGGATTGTATTCTCCACTTCCAGTACCTTCACGTCCAGGGGAGAGTATCTCAATGGATTTTGTAGGAGGTCTTCCATTGCCAAGGAAAGGTCATGATTAATTTTATGTAGTTGTAGATAGGTTTAGCAAAATGTTTATTTTGATGCCATGTAAAAAGAAAATTACATCTGAACAAATAGCTCGTCTTTTCTTTCAAAATGTTTGGGTTCATTTTGGTCTTCCTACTTCTATTTTAGGTGATCGATATTCTCGATTTGTTGGGAATTTTTGGTCAAATTTGTGGGACATGATGGACAATAAGTTGAAGAAGAGTACAACCTTTCATCTGCAAACCAATGGTAAAATAGAGGTGGTCAACAGGACAACCATTCATCTTCTTAGAGGATATTGTAGCAAACAACCAAAGTTGTGGGATGAAAAGTTTCATTACATTCATCATGCATACAACAGGGCAAAGCATTCTTCTACAAATACATTTCCATTTGAGGCATGTCCTGGGTACTTTCCAAGATCGCCATTGGACTTCATATTTGGGAAAGATGTTGCTATTGATGGTCATAACGACATAGATAAAGCAAAGAAGTTCATTGCACAAATTTAGTTTATACATCACACAGTGTAAGAACAACTTAAAAAGATTCAAAGCAACTAGAAGTCAAGGCATGATAAACACCGTGTCGATCATAAATTCCAAATTGGTGACGAAGTTTGGTTATATATTAGCAAAGAGAGACTTCAAGGGGAAGGTAAAAATCTTAAGCCAATCCGTTATGGTCCTTTTAAAATTCTGGAAAAGATTAGTAACAATGCATTTAAGCTAGATTTACCTCCTTATATGCAAATATACTCTATTGTTAATGTTGATAATTTGAGATTGTTTGAGACTCCATTGATTGATGATCAATGAGACCATGTTCATTTGTCATCAATAGATGATTTCTCGCCAGAATATCTTGATGAACTTCAGCAAGATCTCATACTTGATAGAAGAACCAGAACTTCAAGGAGAGGGAATGTTGAATGCCTTCAAGTGGGACTCAAGGGACAAAACCCTTCTAAGGCCAAATGGATGGAGATCGAGAAGGTGAGGGAACTGTACCCTCACATGATGAACAATTGATAGTATCTTTTGGGCTCCAAAAGGCTTCTAGTGGGGAGGAATGATTAGGTGCTTAGTGTTAAGCTCAAAAATGGAAGTACTCAGAATCAATCGGAACCTGAACGACCGCGAAGTGCTCGTCGCCAGGAATCCTTCACAATTCGTTTCATCAAAAACCGGCTCCGTATGAGGAAGATAAAGCCTGCTGTTCATTTTCCTCAACAACTAAATTTTTTGCAGAAATGACAGAATGACGACATGGTAGCCTGGTCATTAAAATATATATATATATATATATATATATATATATATATATATATATATATATATATATATATATATATATATATATTATGGGAATATTCCTTCAATTCTTCCAATGAAACTATGAAAAGTGTCACTTTAAGACTGAGTGCTAAGTTGGGTGATTTGTTGTGTTTTTATTGGTGGTAGGGATGAGCCAATGGGAAGAGGACACATGGTGAAGCGAGGGACCACCATGTGCCCCCTCCCAAAGGCCGAATTACAAACTATGTTAAAGGGTCGAATATATATATGTTGGAAAAAATTTAGACAAATATTGGGTAGAGGTCAGAGTCGACCTCGCGACCTCCCCCACACAAAACACAAGTCATACCAATAGACTACGCTAACATTTCTTAACATAGTATGCTGACAAAATATATTTGTATTAACACAGTTTGAACAACGGGCGGAGGAGGGGGCCATCCCCCTCACAATAGAACCATAAGGCTATGTTTGTGGCGCAAACTCCAAACTAAACGCGTGTTTAGTAGTAAACCATACTTATCAACTAATTAATTTGTGCTTATCTCATAATTAACTGCACTTATACTGGCGAAGAAGATGGCGGAGTTCGCCAAATTCGACGCTAACTCCAAAATTAGTGGAATTAACTGGAGTTCTCTCCAGTTTTGGAGGAGTTTCCTAGGCCAAAATTGAATGAGCCATCATTTTTGCAAAATTCTACCATTTTTCGCATAGAAAGAGTCTATCCTAGCAGATTTGGACATTCTGAGTATGTTGGAGCAGGTTTCAGGAGCAGTAGAAGATTGTAAACAACACTTTTTTCCATTTTCGGCTAATACAAAGGCCCAAGCCATGGAAGTTGGGCCAAGGAGATGTAACCCAGGAGTGGTGAACTCCTTCATTAAACTACTATGTTAATGGATCGTTTGATGGTTTGTTGTACATTTTATTGTTGTTGTTCAGTACTTTGTTTTAATGTTAAAATGCTCATGAATTTAACATAAAACTTGTCACAATTACCTGTTTAACACTCACAAACACCATAAGGAAACCTATGGACATGAAGAAAATGATCAATAATTGTTTATAATTCTGAAAATGAAATTAGCACAACAAAACTAACATTCATATTCAGATAAGATGATTAATATAAAACAAAGATGCAAGTAATTATAAGTCATATCAGCATTCAATTTACCGACTACACACATGCTCACGCATTCATATACCACATAAGCACCAAAACATCAAATCTAAAAACATGATTTTCTTATACTTTCAACATAACAAAAATTCATATGTGTGGAATCGCAAAGCAAACCCATTTGTGCACAAAAAAATCTCACACACAACTACTTCTGGACTCAACAACGCCCTTCCATCAGTCATTGACATTTGAAACTAATATTAATAAATGTGGGTCCCAAATGTCATTGGCAGGAAGCATTCGTTGCGAAATACTTTCCTAAGTAAGAACCAAAGAAGAGATTTGTATATTTATTATTTTAATAAACGTTGCACAAAGCATTTGTTCTCCTTACACACTACCTTTGAACATATATTATCCCTTTGTACCTCCTTTCCACACATGCATTTGTTCTCCACATAACCTCCGCACACGCACAACCTTCTTCACACAAATTCATCCGCGCAACTACTTCCGCACTCAATAACACCCTTAGTCATTGACATTCAACTGATATTAATTAATGATCATATGTTGTGAAATGCGTCCTTAAATAAGAATTAAAAAAGTAAATTGTATATTTATTCTTTTAATAAAATTTGCACAAAACTTTTGCATAACATTCACACACTCACATCCATCTCCGCACAACTATTTCTGCACTCAATAATGCCCTTCGATCAATCATTGACATTTGAAACTCCACACACACTTCCTCCAAATAACCAACTCCACACAACCACCTTCGCACAACTCCTTCTGCAAAATCGTTCCTAAATAATAATTAAAAAAGAGAATTGTATATTTATTATTTTAATAAAACCTGCAGAAAACCTTCCACACATTTGTTTTACTGTACAACAGTTCTTCTTCACACGAATTGAAAATACAATTTATTTAGCACCCCCGTCTATGCAAAAGAGCCCTAGTTCTCCCGCACATACTCCTTAATAATATCAATTGGAAATTTGTTCTGGAGCCCTATTGTCAAAGAGGAACGAAGAAATCAATTCTTTTCTCATTTCTTTGATGGGAATGAAAGGGAGGGCATCAACTAGCCTACCAAAATTGCTTGACCAAACTCCAATACCAAGGTTGGATTCTGCAACCGCATCTCGCAAATTTACCAGAGCACTAGCATAACACTGCCCGACAACTGCATACGACACAGATTGAAAACACAATTTATTTGATACTTCATGATAAGAGTAGCTTTTATAGTCCAACGATTACAATACTTTTTAAAAAGAAACGATACTAGCTCCCTCTACCCCCCCATCAATGTTAGAGCACCCCCATCTATGCAAAAGACCCCAGTTTTCCCGTACATACTTTGTTCACTGTACTATAAAAGTTTCGCTCAAAGAAACTGAACTAATTACTCTGTCCTTTTCACAAGGAAACATAATAATATTAATTTGACATTTATTCAACCCCCCTAGGCCTATGCAAACAACCTGCAACCACATCAATTCTCGCATCATTAAACAAAGCACTAACATAATGGTGTCCTGCAACTGCATCAATTCTCACATCATTGAGTAGAGCGCTAACATAACAATGAGAGTGTCATAACACTCACAGACACAATAACCACTCACAAAATCACTTTCATTTTAATTTTAAAATGAATTGTAAGACATTTGAAAAAAAAATGAAAAAAATAGCCCTACATGAAAGGAATCATGTCTCATCAGAACTTTCCTAACTAATAAAAAATTAAAAATAACATCTATTAAAAATTAAAAAAAATATTTTTGAATTATGCAAAATACAAATATAAATATTTTCCCAAAACTTGAATTCTAAGGAAAAAAAACAAAAAAAACAAAAAAACAACTTAATCAAAATAAATGCTAGATCTTTGACTAACACAACAATTAAAAAAAATAAAAAATAAATATCGCATAAACCAAAACAACACCGAACACAAATTAAAATAATATCAAAAAGTTTCCTACGGACGAAACATTGAATGTAACGAAAGTAAAAATGCTACATAAAAAGTAACAAGTGACGCATAATGATCCTCACTTGGATTGAAGAGTACTAAAGCACTCCATGCTTGAAATACCAAATATTTCTCAATAAAAGAACGAGGACCTATGAGCTTGTAAGTAGGTGTATCACTTTAAAGTTCCCAATAAATTGAGTACTATGTCCAATTGGCTAACTTAGACTTTGTGAAAAAGAGGCTGTAAGCGCACTCTCCAACAAGGTGTATTCATATATTTTGAAACGTAAATGTAAACATGTTTTATATTCAACTATATTATTATAAAATGTATATACAATGTATGTGTTGCAAGCTCAAATGATATATATGTGAAAAGTTTATTATCAATCATGCTTCATATTATCACACTGAAGTCCATTTTAATATATAAGTGGTTAAATTTAACTAATTTATGCATGCTGTTAAGGTTTCATATTTGTTGATTTGCATTTCATAGATATATATATATATATATATATAAATTATGATATTTTTAATAATGTTGGAGTATTCTATTATCATATAAAAAAACATAAAATAATGTTAATGAAGTATAATTCTTATTTGAATTTTAAATGAAATTAAAAAATTTATAAAATAAATAATAAAAGAAATAACTAATAAAAAGTTGTTTTAAAATGTTTATTAGTTTGTTTAATGTTTGATTATGCATTTGGTGTTAATTAGCAAAATAGAGATTAATTTAAAGCAAGACTGGTGTACTCTAAATATTGATATTTGCGACCAATGGAAACAAAATGAATGAAGAAAAAAATAAAATGAAAAAGTTATTTAAAGTGAGAAGAAATGAAACTCTCACTTAATATACCATGGAAGCCATGAAGCTCTCGCTTGATGATATGGAAATGTTGGTATCTTCTTTTAATATCATTCGATTGGTTCTCCTGAAACAATGCAATAACATATTAGAAACCCACCATACAAATAACATAAACAATAATATCCAAAATGGAGATCTAAGTGCCCTCATTTAAAGGAACCGCCTTATCTCACAACTGTGCCAATAACTTTTCTTCATAAGGGAAGAGAACGAGTCAATAAGGGGAGAATCCATCTAAAGAAAGATTTCAAGGTATGGAGGGGAGATGATCCATCCAAAGAAAGCTTTCGAGGATGTATGTTTGAGGGATATGATAAATCAAATTAACAATAGGAATATATGGGAGGGAGAATATATTGTCAAATCATTGATCCAATGCTAATTGGACAAAGTTTTGGCATATCTCAGGTTAGGAAAATTAATGCTAGATCATTCAAACAATAATACATATATGGAATGAGAAATGACATAGGGGCATAGGTGAATGTTATACACAATAATTGATTCAGTCTTCAATGTGCACAATTTCATCCACACTCTCTTATTGACACAAGTCATTTGTGAGTTTCTAACCTATGTTTTCCTTTAGTTTATTGGCTTTTGTGAAACAAACATAGATTACAAGGGTAACCTACGAATCCAAGGTTTTGGTCAAAAATCAAAGAAGGGGAGAAGGTTAGAAGTAAGCTAGATGTCGACCTAAAGGCTAGGAACTGAGCGGGGTTGCTATGATCATGCCCTCAAAGGCAAAGGGGAAAACATTGAAGGGAAGTTTAACACATTAGAGTTATATTAATCATAGTTTGAGGGTCTTGCAACATCAATGAGTAATGAGTGCATAAAGGTTCCACAATTGAAACCCAACACACCACTATCTTGTAGGGAGTACCAACAAAATGAGTGTCCAATACAAAATCTATGCACTGCACTATTTTGAATTGAATTTTTTTCCTATTAGATCATTGAATTCCACACTTAAGGGATAATATTACAATATCACTCACCCCTTGGAGAAGCAAATTGACACTCTAAAATTTACCCAAAAATAACATCACAACCAACTCACAAGTGACTACCCAATAGTTTAAACCAATAAATTATTCATGATCTTAAATGCATTAAAAATGTCACTTATATAAGTCTTCTCCATCTAGTTAAAGTTGATTATAATGAATCTTGTAGATTTGACTACTATTTTAAACTCAAATCTCATTTTGCATTAAAATTTTAAATGCCTTGGAGCATCTAAGGTTCAATCTCTTAAACTAACATTTTTTATATTCTTAATATTCTTAGAATATTGAATTTACAATCTCTTAAATATTCTTATATTTTTAGAATATTGATTTTACACACTCATATATATGTTGGAATTATGATTGATGTTAGACCAAAACTCAGAGGCATTAGTCTCCACTACAATTCATGAGAGACAGTTAGTCCATGTCACGAAACACATGGGGAGAACCTAATGTTCAACAATCTCCCCCCAACATGAGTTGAGTGTGTTTCGAACTCGAGATCTGTCGCTCTGATACCACTTGTTGGAATCACAATTGTCATTATACCAAAACCCACAGGCATTAGTCTTCGTTAAATCATCAAAGTTAGGATCCATGAGAGGCAATTAGTCCATGTCGCAAAACACATAAGGGCAATGAACCCAATGTCCAACAATATATATATATATATATATGTATGTTAATGGATTTTAATTTTATTAGAAGACTTGGTTCTTAGTTATATTTATGAGAAACTAATTTTTCTAAATACTTGTATTTTTGAATGATATTTTTTTGCAATTTATTATATTTTTATTAAAATTTATGAAATTAAATTATATATATCCAAAAACATTTTAAAATGGAGTCATCTACTGAGGCTGAGGATGCTGACAGCTAAAAGTAGTTGAAATCAAGGAAATTGTTTTTTTTTAAGAAATTTTGCAGTAATAGTGTTTGAATCATGTTTTTGATGGTGGAAATGGACTCAACACCATCAAAAATCTCTTGGGCACCCAAAATTTCCCTACCTAATTCTATTAAAATCTTACCAAAATTTCCATGATTTTTAGGACAAAAAAGCTAGCTAATTAGACTACAACTTTTAAAATTACAATAAAATATTAAATTAATGTTTTTTAAACCAATATACTTTTGAGTAGTAAAATTTTATAATTTTATTAAAATTTATAAATTTAAATTATATCATAATTTTAGCAGGAGAAGATTTTAAATTATATTAAATCTTAAACGAAAAAAAATCTGCAATTTCTTTATATATTTATTTTAATTGTATTTACAATTTAACCCATTTTTATGACCGTTTCTAAATTTGGATTATACCATAATTTTCCAACGTTTTTGAATTATGAATGAATTAAAAAAAAATTCAATGCTCACACTCTGCCAAGTTTCCATCTATATGGTGAAATTCTCACGCTGAAAATGTAGAAAATAAGTGACATTGTTTTAACCAACTCAATGCATATGCAACTTTTTCTTGGGCAAGAAAAGCGGGATATGTTTACTCTTATCTCGCCTATCATTATTCAATTTCCAAAAGTTGGGCTGGATGTTCTTTATTTCGTGTAGTTTCTAAAACATCGAGAGCCCAATATGATGATAATAACAAGCTGAGCAAGATGTTGTTCATTTCAGTTAGCTTATAAACAATGGAGAGAAGCCCTTCAGCTATGAAGAGGGTGAAATTAAACATAGCATACCAAAGTTGCGTCGGAAAATTAAAATATAGTTACCCACATCAATATCAATTAAAATATACTGACCCACATCAATATAACTAAATGCCATCCATAAATAAAATAAGCTTTCTATCTCTGTGGTGGGCTCTCTGTGCACTTTGGTTTTCTCCTAAGTGGATTTTTGAATTCTCTGACACAGATAGCAAGAACAGATTAAAAGAGCGTTCACTGTCTTTATCTTTTCAAAACGGGCTTTGTTTTCAGGTCTCACAAAACCTTTACAAATCATCATGTAAAACCTTGCATTTTTGCATTTTTTTCGAAGTTATATGATTCTTATTCTTGGTGTTCCTCTGCGTCACTATACTGTAAAGTTGTTTTAGAAGAACACCTGTGTTGTTGTACGTTGGAGTGTTAAAAGGTGATTTGTCTTTTACACCTTGCTTATGTTGCATCATTTTATTGCTGCTTATTTCCTTCACTTCTTACAGGTTGGTCTCAACATTTCCTCTTGGTCTGTACACACATTGTCAGTTTGCTGATAGTTTGTGTACCAAGAAGCTTTATCTGTCATATCTTTACATATATTTTGTTGTTTCTTCTCTCAAAAGCTTAGTTATGTATTTATGGATATTGCGTAGAAGGTATGTAATCTGTGCACAATGATGATGACAACACTATGCATTTTAAAAAATTGAAGTTTTTGTTTCTATTAGACAACATCAAAATTAGAACAAGTTCTTATGAAGTGCCCAATGTCTCAATATTTTTTTTTTGTGTTTTCCTCGTTTTTATTTCTGTTGATGCCGACATTCAAATGTCTCATTGTCTGTCAAGCTGTGGTCTAGAGCCAAGTTGATCCTCTTGTTGTAAGGATCACCCAAAGAGTTCCTATAAAAGAAAAATGCATTAGAAACTAGGTGAAAGTCCTAGCGACTTTGATGGCCCACAAATGGAGCAAATTAAATGTAAATTGATCCATTTGCGACGTCTGCCCAAATGTTCATGTTACAGAGATAAATGGAAGAAGATTTTCCCACATTCTAAAAATGGTCCTTAAAGCACAATATGGGCTTACAGTTGTGATAATATGGCAACAAGCTTTAGTGTGCAAGTTCCCCCAGTTTTATAAGCTAACATCCTCCCTTACTCCGGAACTAGGATTACTTGATGGCTCTGCCTATTGTTAAGTGGATTCCTCGGGTTTTGTGGTTACTTTACTTGTAGGCTGATGATAAATATGTGTACTGTGTGCAGTGTGTGTGGCCATTCCCATTGATGTTCGCAATGCTCATTGATAGCACAACAATAGTTGTTACACTCTAAGTAACTTGTTTATTGCTCTACTTCCTCTGCTCTAAGTGATTTAATTGTTGGAAACAGTGGCTTGAGATATTGGGCTACAAGAATACGCCGAGCTTCTATGGGCAGAGTCTTGAGGTGCTTCAGCTGCTGCACTGCAAATGACATTCGCATGTCAACTGATAGTGGAAGCCCCTTTATGAACAAAAAGATTTTCTTAAAGTAGCAAAAGAAGAAATTGTGAAGACAAAGGAAGAGCTTGGTCCCAAACCTGAAGAGGCCCAAGAGATAATCAAGTTTCTTAACACTAAAACGGACAAGAATTGGATGAGATAGGGATAACTGATAGAACTAAAACAATTCTTGAGGTGAGAAAGGTAATTTCAAAGAAAAACTTGATGAAGCAGCTAGAAGAGAAGTGTCAAAACATGGATTTGGCCATAACTATATTCATGGTTAAGTTTGAGATATTGAGGAAAAAAGGCTTGCCAAACATTCTTGTTATAAATGATAAACTAATGAAGCAAGAGGATTACAACAATAAGATCAGAGATTTTTCCAAAGATCAAGTAAACAAGGCAGATTGGCAAGGAGTACCTACAGGCAAAGTGTTGCATAATAGTGTTGAAGATTTGTTTTATTTACAACATGAGATAAAACATCTCTTTGTGGTCAAACTAAGATTTGTTAGATACATAGAGGTTGATGAAAATTTTAGAAAGATTACAAAGATCAAGTTACCTGATGAAGAATTTTGGCAAAAGCTTACTGACTCACTGTGAAAAACAGTTTACAGTGAAAGAGGATGAAAAATAGAAGTGTTGTTTTTTTCACCGTAAAAACAGATTTTTACAGCAGTAAAACAATCCAACAGCAGATGAAAGAGTATCAATGGTTAAAGAGTATCAGGTGAGAGATAAAGCTTCAAAACAAATTGAAAATCTTTTTGCCAGCGTTGAAGACAACACACCAACCAACTGCACTCAAATCCAAACATCATTACTATTTAATTTGAATAAGTAGGACAACTTGCAAGTTTGTTAAGCAGCGGTTACTATCTTTTTGTAATATATATTTTATTTTCCTTAGAAAATTCCTATGATTTTTATAAGATATTTTGTATCAATTTTTGGGTAAATACTTCCCTCTTTGAAGTATTATTGTGGAATAAATTGTTGAAGATTTCTATAGTCATTATTTCTGTACCTGAAGGGCTTTAGTACCAAGTTTCAAGTCAGCAGGCTGGATCAAATCAATAAAGCATCATGTTTCAGGATTCATGTGTTGGGCTACTTAAGTGAAATACTTTCTACTGTTATTTGTTAGATCTTCTCATGTTTTCCATTCATACATAAATGTGTTCTAAATTTTAATGTGAAATCAGGAAGTGATATATCAGAATTTGTTAAAAGCACTCTATTATTTATTGGTTTTCATTTTGATGTTTTTTGTTGATTTCCAGAGTAGGGAACCCTTAATTGCTCCCTCTTTCGAATGACCTCTGTCCTATTCACTCCTTATCTGGATCAAAGAAACCTTGATTTCTATTTATCCCGATTAAACCACTTCACCAATCAACCTCAAAGATCTTGAGTAACTCTGTTATCTTTCCCTGAAAATATTTGACTTTAGACCTTGATCTTGACCTATTTGCTTGACACATTGACTCCATTTGCCCATTGGAAAAACAAATCTATCACAATCCATCTCGTTAAGTGATTTTTCCCACCAAACCAAACCAAATATCAAAACCAAATTTCCCCATATAAATAGCCTAAGATCATATATAAAAACAAAGTTAAATCTTATAGACAGAGCCCTCTCTGAGCCTTAGGAAGGCTGGATCCTAAATCTTGAAAGGCTGGATACTTCCCTCTTAGAATTATTAGAGTGATAACACATATGATAATGACTTTCAAGATGTGTATGCAAGCTTGAGTCAAGGAAACCAAATTGAAGAGTTAGATTACCATGTACATAAAAGTTTGTTGTCTCACTTGGGCAAGTTGTGCTGGACATTTCGGTGTAGGCAAGATAGTAGCGAATCTCCAAAGGTATTTTTATTGGCCACACATGTTTGATAATGTATCTCGTTTCATTAGAGGATGTTCTTTGTGTGCAATAAGCAAGCCTAGCAATAGGAAACTAGGATTGTACACTCCACTTCAGGTACCTTCATGTTCATGGGAGAGTATCTCAATGGATTTTGTAGCAGGTCTTTCATTTCCAAGGAAAGGTCATGATTACTTGTAAGTAGTTGTAGATAGGTTTAGCAAAATGTTTATTTTGATGCCATGTAAAAATAAAATTACAGTTGAAAAAACATCTCATCTTTTCTTTCAAAATGTTTGGGTTCATTTTGGTCTTCCTACTTCTATTTTAGGTAATCGATATTCTCGATTTGTTGGGAATTTTTGGTCAAATTTGTGGGACATGATGGACACTAAGTTGAAGAAGAGTACAACCTTTCGTCCGCAAACCGATGGTCAAACCGAGGTGGTCAACAAGACAACCATTCATCTTCTTAGAGGATATTGCATCAAACATCCCAAGTTGTGGGATGAACAATTGCATTACATTCATCATGCATACAACAGGGCAAAGCATTCTTCCACAAATACATTGCCATTTGAGGCATGTCTTGGGTACTTTCCAAGATCACCATTGGATTTCATTTTTGGGAAAGATGTTGCTATTGATGGTCATAGCGACATAGATAAAGCAAAGAGTTCATTGCGCAAATTCAGTTGATACATCACACTGTGAAAGAACAACTTGAAAAGAGTCAAAGAAGCTACAAGTCAAGGCATGATAAACACCGTGTCGATCATAAATTCCAAGTTGGCGATGAAGTTTGGTTATATATTAGCAAAGAGAGACTTCAAGGGGAAGGTAAAAAGATTAAGCCACTTCGTTATGGTCCTTTTAAAATTCTGGAAAAGATTGGTAACAATGCATTTAAGTTAGATTTGCCTCCTTATATGCAAATATACTCTATTGTTAATGTTGATAATTTGAGATTGTCTGAGCCTTTGTTGATTGATGATCAATGAGAGAATGTTTAGCTGCCATCAATAGATGATTTCTCGCCATAATATCTTGATGAACTTCAGCAAGATCTCATATTTGACAGAAGAACCAAAACTTCAAGCAGAGGGAATGTCAAATACCTTCAAGTGGGACTCAAGGGACAAAATCCTTCTAAGGCCAAATGGATGGAGATTAAGAAGGTGAGGGAAATGTACCCTCACATGTTAAACAATTGATAATATCTTTTGGGTTCCAAAAGACTTCTAGTGGGGAGGAATGATTAGGTGATTAGTGTTAAGCTTAAAAATGGAAGTGCTCAGAATCGATCAGAACCTAAACGACCAAGAAGTGCTCGTTGCTAAGAATCCCGTGCAATTCGTTTCATCGAAAACCAACTCCGTATAAGGAAGATAAAGCCTGATGTTCATTTTCCTAAACAACTAAATTTTTTGCAGAAATGACAGAATGATGACATGGCAGCCTAGTCATAAAAAAAAAAAAGAATATTCTGGGAATATTCCTTCAATTCATCCAATGAAACTATGACAAGTGTCACTTCAAGATTGGTTGCTAAGTTGGGTGATTTGCTGCATTTTTATTGGTGGTAGGGATGAGATAATGGGAAGAGGACATGTGGTGAAGCCAGGGGCCACCATGTGCCCCCTCCCAAAGGCCTAATTAAAAACTATGTTAAAGGGTCGAATATATATATGTTCGAAATTTTTTATACAGAGAGGTCAGAGTCGACCCCGCGACCTCCCCCACACAAACCACAAGTCATACCAATAGACCGCGCTAATGTTTCTTAATATAGTATGCCGACAGAATATATTTGTATTAACATAGTTTGACCAGCGGGCGGAGGAGGGGGGCATCTCCCTCGCAATAGAACCATAAGGCTATGACTGTGGCGCAAACTCCAAACTAAACGTTATGCGTTTAGCGCTAAACCATACTTATCAACTAATTAATCTGCACTTATATCATAATTAACTGCACTTACCCTGGCAGAGAAGATGGCGGAGTTCGCCAAATTTAGCGCTAACTCCAAAATTAGCAGAATTAACTGGAGTTCTCTCCAGTTTTGGAGGAGTTTCTTAGGCCAAAATTGAATGAGCCATAACTTTTGCAAAATTTGACCATTTTTGGCTCAGAAAGAGTTTATCCTAACAGATTTGGACATTCTGAGTATGTTGGACCAGGTTTCAGGAGCAGTAGAGGATTGTAAACAACATGTTTTTCCATTTTTAGCCAATGCAAAGGCCCAAGTCATGGAAGCTAGATCAAGGAGATGTAGCCCAGGAGGGGTGAAATCCTTCATCAAAATACTGTGTTAATGGATCATTTGATGGTTTGTTGTACATTTTATTTCTGTTGTTCAGTACTTTGTTTTAATGTTAAAATGCTCATGAATTTAACATAAAACTTGTCACAATTACCTGTTTAACACTCATGAACACCATAAGGAAACCTATGGACATGAAGCAAATGATCAACAATTGTTTATAATTCTAAAAATGAAATTAGCACAACAAAACTAACATTCAGATTCAGATCATATGATTAATATAAAAGAAAGATGCGGGTAATTACAAGTCATCTCAGCATTCAATTCACCGACTACACACATGCTCACGCATTCAGATACCACATAAGCACCAAAACATAAAATCTAGAAACATGATTTTCTTATACTTCCAGCATAACACAAATTCATATGTGTGGAATCACAAAGCAAACACATTTGTGCACAAAAAACTCTCGCACACAACCACTTTCGCACAACTACTTCTAGACTCAACAACGCCCTTCCATAAGTCATTGACATTTGAAACTAATATTAATAAATGTGGATCCCAAATATCGTTGGCAGGAAGCATTCGTTGCGAAATAATTTCCTAAGTAAGAACGAAAGAAGAGATTTGTATAATTATTATTTTAATAAATGTTGCACAAAGCATTTGTTCTCCTTACACACTTCCTTTAAACATATATTATCCCTTTGTACCTCCTTTCCACACATGCATTTGTTCTCCACATAACCTCCACACATGCACAACCTTCTTCACACAACTTCATCCGTGCAACTGCTTCTGCACTCAATAACACCCTTAGTCATTGACATTCAACTGATATTAATTATTGATCATACATTGTGAAATACGTCCTTAAATAAGAATTAAAAAAGTAAATTGTATATTTATTCTTTTAATAAACTTTGCACAAAACTTTCGCATAACATTCACACACGCACATCTATCTCCGCACAACTATTTCCGCACTCAATAATGACCTTCGATCAATCATTGACATTTGAAACTCCATACACACTACCTCCAAATAACCAACTCTACACAACCACCTTCGCACAACTCGTTCCGCAAAAGCGTTCCTAAATAATAATTAAAAAAGAGAATAGTATATTTATTATTTTAATAAAACCTGCAAAAAACCTTCCACACATTTGTTTTACTGCACAACACTTCTTCTTCACACTAATTGAAAACACAATTTATTTAGCACCCCCGTCTATGCAAAAGAGCCCTAGTTCTCCCGCACATACTCCTTAATAATATCAATTGGAAATTTGTTTTGGAACCCTATTGTGAGAGAGGAACGAAGAAATCAATTCTTTTCTCAATTCTTCGATGGGAATGAAAGGGAGGGCATCAACTAGCCTACCAAAATTGCTTGACCAAACTCCAATACCAAGAATGGATTCTCCAACTGCATCTCGCATCATTTACCAGAGCACTAGCATAACACTGCCCCACAACCGCATTCGACATAGATTGAAAGCACAATTTATTTAATACTACATGATAAGAGTAGTTTTTATAGTCCAACGATTACAATACTTGTTAAAAAGAAACGATACTAGCTCCCTCTACCCCCCCCACCCATCTATGCAAAAGACCCTAGTTCTCTCACACATACTTTGTTCGTTGTACTATAAAAGTTTCGCACAACGAAACTGAACCAATTACTTCGTCCTTTGCACAAGGAAACATAATAATATTAATTTGACATTTATTCAGCTCCCCTGGGCCTATGTAAACAATCTGCAGTCACATCAATTCTTGCATCATTAAACAAAGCACTAACATAACAGTGTCCTGCAACTGCAATAATTCTCACATCATTGAGCAGAGCACTAACATAACAATGATAGTTTCAGAACACTCACAAACACAATAACCACTCACAAAATCACTTTTATTTTAATTTTAAAATAATTTGTGAAACATTTGAAAAAAATGAAAAATATAACCCTACATGAGAAGAATCATGTCCCAAAACTTTCTTAACTAATAAAAAATTAGAAATAACATCTACTACAAATTAAAAAATTATTTTTAAATTTATGTAAAATAGAAATATTAAATATTTTTCCAAAACTTTAATTAAAATAAAAAAAACATAACCAAATATATATCATTAATACAACTGGACCAAAATAAATGCTAGATCTTTGACCAACACAACAATTAAAAAATAAATAAAAATTAATATCGCATAAACCAAAACAACACCGAACACAAATTAAAATAAAATAACATCAAAAAGTTTCCTACGGACGAAACATTGAATGTAATCGAAGTAAAAATGCTACTCTTGCATATGACTACATATAAAGTAACAAGTGACACATAATGATCCTCACTTTGCTTGAAGAGTACTAAAGCACTCCATGCTTGAAATACAAAGTATTTCTCAATAAAAGAATGAGGACCTATGAGCTTGTAAGTAGGTGTATCACTTTAAAGATCCCAATAAATTAAGTACTCTCTCCAATTGGCTAACTTAGACTTTGTGAAAAAGAGGTTGTAAGCGCACTCTCCAACAAGGTGTATTCATATATTTTGAAACGTAAATGTAAACATGTTTTATATTCAACTATATCATTATAAAATGTATATACAATGTCTGTGTTGCAAGTTCAAATAATATATATGTGAAAAGTTTATTATCAATCATGCTTCCTATTATCACAGTGAAGTCCACTTTAATATACAAGTGGTTAAATTTAACTAATTTATGCATGCTATTAAGGTTTCATATTTGTTGATTTGCATTTCATATATACATATAAATTATGATATTTTTAATAATGTTGGAGTATTATATTATCATATAAAAAAACATAAAATAAGGTTAGTGAAGTATCATTTTTATTTAAATTTTAAATGAAATTAAAAAGTTTATAAAATAAATAATAAAAGAAATATCTAATAAAAAGTTGTTTTAATATATTTACTAGTTTGGTTTAAAGTTTGATTATGTATTTGGTGTTAATTAGCAAAGTAGAGATTAATTCAAGGCAAGATTGATGTACTCTAAAAATTGATATTTGTGACCAATGGAAGTAAAATGAATGAAGAAAAAAATAAAATGAGAAAGTTACTTAAAATGAGAAGAAATGAAACTCTCACTTAATATACCATGGAAGCCATGAAGCTCTCACTTGACGATATGGAAATGTTGGTATCTTCTTTTAATATCATTTGATTGGTTCTCCTGAAACAATGCAATAACATATTAGAAACCCACCATACAAATAACATAAACAATAATATCCAAAATGGAGATCTAAATGCCCTCATTTGAAGGAACCGTCTTATCTCACAATTGTGCCAATAACTTTTCTTCGTAAGGGAAGAGAACGAGTCAATAAGGGGAGAATCCATCTAAAGAAAGATTTCAAGGAATGGAGGGGAGATGATCCATCCAAAGAAAGCTTTCGAGGATGTATGTTCGAGGGAGATGATAAATCAAATTAACAATAGGAATATAAGGGAAGGAGAATATATTCTCAAATCATAGATCCAACGCTAATTGGACAAAGTTTTGGCATATCCCAAGTTAGGAAAATTAATGCTAGATCATTCAAACAATAATGCATATATGGAATGAGAAATGACATAGGGGCATAGGTGAATGTTATACACATTAATTGATTCAGTCTTCAATGTGCACAATTTCATCCACACTCTCTTATTGACACAAGTCATTTGTGAGTTTCTAACCTATGTTGTCCTTTAGTTTATTGGTTGTTGTGAAACAAACATAGATTACAAGGGTAACCTACGAATCCAAGGTTTTGGTCAAAAATAAAAGAAGGGGAGAAGGTTAGAAGTAAGCTAGATGTCCGCCTAAAAGCTAGGAATTGAGCGGGGTTGCTATGATCATGCCCTTAAAGGAAAAGGGGAAAACATTGAAGGGAAGTTTAACACATTAGAGTTATATTAATCATAGTTTGAGGGTCTTGCAACATCAATGAGTAAAGAGTGCATAAAGGTTCCACAATTGATACCCAACACACCACTATCTTGTAGGGAGTACCAACAAAATGAATGTCCAATACAAAATCTATTCACTGCACTATTTTGAATGAGTTTTTTTCCTATTAGATCATTGAAATCCACACTTAAGGAATAATATTACGATATCACTCACTCCTTGAAGAAGCAAATTGACACTCTAAAATTTACCCAAAAATAACATCACAACCAACTCACAAGTGACTACCCAATAGTTTAAACCAATTAATTATTCATGATCTTAAATGCATTAAAAATGTTACTTATATAAGTCTTCTCCATCTAGTTAAAGTTGATTATAATGTATCTTGTAGAATTGACTATTATTTTAAACTCAAATCTCATTTTGCATTAAAAGTATAAATGCCTTGGAGCATCTAAGGTTCAATCTCTTAAACTAACATTTTTTATATTCTTAATATTCTTAGAATATTGAATTTACAATCTCTTAAATATTTTTATATTTTAAAAATATTGAATTTACACATTCATATATATATATATATATATATATGTTGGAAGCATGATTGATGATTGATTGATTGAGTGAGTTTCGAACTTGAGATCTGTGGCTCTGATACAACTTGTTGGAATCACAATTGCCATTAGACCACCCACAGGCATTAGTCTTCGTTAAATCATCAGAGTTAGGATCCATGAGAGGGAGTTAGTCCGTGTCGCAAAACAGATAAGAGCACTGAACCCAACGTCCAACAATATATATATATATATATATATATATATATATATATATATATATTAATGGATTTTAATTTTATTAAAAGACTTGGTTCTTAGTTATATTTATAAGAAATTAATTTTTCTAAATACTTATATTTTTGAATTATATTTTTTTGCAATTCATTATATTTTTATTAAAATTTATGAAATTAAATTATATATATCTAAAAACATTTTAAAATGGATTTGTCTACTAGGCTGAGGACGCTTATGGCTAAAAGTGGTTGAAATGAGGGAAATTGTTTTTAAAGAAATCTTCTAGTAACAGTGTTTGAATCATGTTTTTGATGGTGAAAATGGACTTGGTAGCATCAAAAATCTCTTGGGCACCCAAAATCTCCCTACCTAATTTTATTAAAATCTTACCAAAATTTCATGATTTTTAAGACAAAAAAGCTAATTAATTAGACTACCGCTTTTAAAATTACAATAAAATATTAAATTAACGTTTTTTAAACCAATATACTTTTGAGTAGTAAATTTTTATAATTTTATTAAAATTTATAAATTTAAATCATATCATAATTTTAGCAGTAGAAGTTTTTAAATTATATTAAATTTTAAACGAAAAAAATCTAATTTTTTTTTTTTTTTATATATTTATTTTAATTTTATTTACAATTTAACCCATTTTTATGACAGTTTCTAAATTTAGATTATACCATAATTTTCCAACGTTTCTGAATTATGACTGAATTAAAAAAAAAATTCAATGCTCACACTCTGCCAAGTTTCCAAACGCAGAAAATAAGCGACATTGTTTTAACCAACTCGATGCATATGCAGCTTTTTCATGGGCAAGCAAAGCGGGATATGTTTACTCTGATCTCGCCGATCATTATTCAATTTCCAAAAGTTGAGCTGGATGTTCTTTATTTCGTGTAGTTTCTAAACCATTGAGAGCCAAATATGATGATAATAACAAGCTGAGCAAGATGTTGTTCGTTTCAGTTAGTTTATAAACAATGGCGAGAAGCCCTTCAGCTATGGAGATGGTGCAATTAAACATAGTATACCAAAGTTGGGTCGGAAAATTAAAATATAGTGACCCACATCAGTATCAATTAAAATATTCTGACCCAGATCAATATAACTAAAAGCCATCCATAAATAAAATAATCTTTGTGTCTCTGTGGTGGGCTCTCTGTGCACTTTGATTTTCTCCCAAGTGGATTTTCGAATTCTCTGACACAGACAGCAAGAACAGATTAAAAGAGCGTTCACTGTCTTTATCTTTATCTTTTCAAAACGGGCTCTGTTTTCAGGTCTCACAAAACCTTTACAAATCATCATGTAAAACCTTGCATTTTTGCGTTTTTTTTGAAGTTATATGATTCTTATTCTTGGTGTTCCTCTGCGTCACTGTACTGTAAAGCTGTTTTGGAAGAACACCTGTGCTGTCGTACGTTGGAGTGTTAAAAGGTGATTTGTCTTTTACACCTGGCTTATGCCGCATCCTTTTATTGCTGCTTATTTCCTTCACTTCTTACAGGTGGGTCTCAACATTTCCTCTTGTTCTGTACACACATTGTCAGTTTGCTGATAGTTTGTGTACCGAGAAGCTTTATCTGTCATATCTCTATATATATTTTGTTGTTTCTGCTCTCAAAAACTTAGTTATGTATTTCCGGATATTGCGTAGAAGGTATGTAATCTGTGCACAGTGATGGTGGCAACAATGTGCATTTTAAAAAAATTGAAGTTTTTGTTTCTATTAGACACCATCAAAATTAGAACAAATTCATATGAAGTGCCCAATGTCTCATCTTGTTTTTTGTGTTTTCCTCGTTTTTCTTTCTGTTGATGCCGACATTCAAATGTCTCATTGTCTGTCAAGCAGTGGTCTAGAGCCAAGTTGATCCTCTTGTTGTAAGGATCACCCAAAGAGTTCCCTAAAAGAAAAACGCATTAGAAACTAGGTGAAAGTCCTGGCGACCTTCATGGCCCACAAATGGAGCAAAATAATAGTAAATTGCTCTGTTTGCGGCGTCTGCCCAAATGTTCCTGTTACAGAGAAAAATGGAAGAAGATTTTCCCACATTCCAAAAATGGTCCTTAAAGCACAATATGGGCTTACAGTTGTGCTAATATGGCAACAAGCTTCGGTGTGCAAGTCCCCCCAGGTTTATAAGCTAACATCCTCCCTTACTCCGGAACTAGGATTACTTGATGGCTCTGCCTATTGTTAAGTGGATTCCTCGGGTTTTGTGGTTACTTTACTTGTAGGCTGATGATAAATATGTGTACTATCCGCAGTGTGTGTGGCCATTCCCATTGATGTTGGCAATGCTCTTTGATAGCACACCAATAGCTGTTACACTCTAAGTAACTTGTTTATTGCTCTACTTCCTCTGCTCTAAGTGATTTAATTGTTGGAAACAGTGGCTTGAGGTATTGGGCTTCAAGAATACATCGAGCTTCTATGGGCAGAGTCATGAGGTGCTTCAGCTGCTGCACTGCAGATGACATTCGCATGTCAGCTGATAGTGGAAGCCCCTTTCTATCAAATGGCAATATAACAGGTACGCAATGTAGTATTTTCGTTGCTTTAAATGATAAATGCTACAGAAGGTTTTTTGTCCCTGAAAGTTTTTAGTTAATGTATTGACAACCGATAGTTATCACACATCACAAACTGATGAATTACAGTTTTGCATTTTTCTGTATGCCATCTTTTTCCATATGGAATGTGTATTTATCTGCAGAAAGTCATCGCTTTATGAATACAGGGCACTCCTTTATAGTGACGATTCAAGAATCCCTTCTCTGATACCTCTTGTTATGAATCAGATTATGATTGCGAGTTTGACAGATAACACTATATGTTATAACTTTTGAATTTATTCATTAATTAAGATAATTTTGTAAGTTGCAAATTGTAACGCCCCCACCATGACACTGAAAATGTTCATTCTCAAGGGCAAGAATCCCTTCGAGGGATATGACGAAATTGTTTTTGAAATAAAAGTTTAATGTAATGAAAACGAATCTTGTCGGGAGCTCAAGGGCAGCGATCCCCTTGAGGGATATGACGAAATCATTTTGAAGTAAGATTCACGTTGGGAAGAGTCCAAGATTTTGATGAAAATGAAACAAAGAGAAGATGAATAAATCCCGATCGCTTTTAGGTTAAGTCTGAGAAAGGGGAGCTCACTAATTGACGAGTCTTGAAAAGTGGCATACACCCAACTACCTACCACCATTATAGCAGGTTAACTATCCGAATAGACAAGTATCCGACAAGGGAAGTGCATCACCTCGTTCCCTGCATTGTACTCCATGGCAGCCAATCACCTATTGCATCTACAACGACCTGATATCTCCTATAAATAACTCAAATGGGATGAAAAGGGGGATGTGACTTGTTTTGTGGCTAAATTCTACAGGAGCAAAATCCTTGAGTGACTAGAGTGTTATAATCTGCTACAAGTGGGAGGGGTGGAGTTGTGAACTTCTGACTCTTCATCTTGTGTATCTAGGACCCTAGGGTGTGTCCATTTTGTTGACGCAACTGCATTTGTGAGAGGATGGCTACAGAAGCTTGCTGCTGAGGGTTGGGTTGAGGACCCAAATTGTGTGTAAAGGGTCAGGAATAGAACTGTGTGTGTAGGGTCATCTGGATAAAAGAGCCAAGAATTGTGTATTAAGGGTTGGACCCGGAACAGGGTGTGAAAGATCAAGTTGGAATGGGCCTGGAACTGTCTGTGAAAGGTCGAGCCTGGAACTGAATGGCTGGAAAAAAATGCCGAAGCATTAGTTCTTCCTCTATCTTGAGCTATAGTTGTCTTTCAAATATCGTTACATGTTTTAACCTTTAAAATTGTAATCAGATCTATTGGTTCTCTTTTGACTGGCCTCCAAGCCATAAAAATTAATTGTCTTAGATATATTTGCATCGCAAGTAGAGCATTAAACATGAGATGGTACAATGCAGCGAATACAAACACATTTACTACTGAATAGGGCCCCTTCAATTTGGCCTCTACAGTAAATGATTCAAATCCCAAATAAAATCTCTAGAAATTATGCTTAAGGTTAAATTCTACCTGAAACTAAAATTTGTGGTGAAACACCATGTGAAGGTGACCATTGGAATGTCCTCCTGGTATTGAAATATAGACATAAACAGGAATGCAAATTGAATATCTCTCTAAGGTGGTCTCATAATGTTTCAAAAAGTAGGATTTTTTGAGAAGAATGCTAGATGCTGCCTCTCAATGTGTGTTGAGAGCAGGCTGGTCACCTGGCAGAATACATTTACTCCATATTCGTATGCCAGGATTGAGAAATGTGCATATAAGTCCTTGTCATGAACTGAGTTGTAAAGCTCACTTTTCAGTATAAAGCGATAACACAAGCTATCTCAAGTTAATAACACGAATTGATGGTTGATACTTTTATCACCAAACTGGGACTAATTGGGCTGCTCAACAGTCAATTCAGTGTAACTATTTCAAACCACTTAGGGTTGGAAGTTAGCCCTTCCAATGAGAGAGGGCTCTCTCAAGAAAAGATATGATATTCAATAAACAAAGCTTAAAACGAAGATGGATAACTCTTAGATCTCTTTTAGATGATTTTTTGCAGGTGAAAGATGAGTGAGGGCTACCATTGGGCATGGAGTCAGTATGGAAAACTCAATTACATAAAAGTATCATTCATGGAAGCTGAGGCACATGAGCTCTTACAAAAATAACTCTGACAACAAACAAGATACATAAAGGAAGTTGGAGCATAATAATTTATGAATTCCAAGTAATTATGTATGAGTAAGTTGAATTAACATTGAAAAGATAAAGCCCCAGATGCGGGTGATAGTAGAAGTACGCATGAAAACTATATCTACCACGCTAGAGATGACGCGGATTTGCAGCGCAGGCCTTTACTCGACGTGGATCCACACTCCTGCAATCATTCGCATGAGATGACAAAGATCGAGCATAATGAGGACACACCAAGACAACATCATCCCCTCCAGGGCACCTCTCTACTGCAATCTTTTGAATGATCTCCTGGACGGATATGACGTTGGGCCATAACTCTACGCACATGAATACTCATGAAAACCGTTACAGCATGCAGTTGCAAGCGAGGCATAATAATGCTCAGCAACTTCGCATGTGTCACGGGCATATTAAAGGGAAGGATCTACAACACAAAGCAACTCACAGTTTGTTCCTTCTGGTTTTTCTGTTGTTTCAGTTCCAGCCCTTCTGCGTGCCCAGTTTGCCGCGCAGCCCCCCCCTACTGCTGAGCTGCGCAAAATCCCCTGGGCTACGCTCCCCCCTGATTGCGCGATTCACCCCGGCTCCTTTGGCCTTGCTAGTTTCATCAGCTTGGTTGCTCCATATATCTCGTGCCCCCCACCGTGCATTCCCCTTTAGCGCACCTCCCTGTCTACCAGCACCTAGCTGCGCACCTCCCACCTCGGGTCTGCTCTTCCCTTCCTCTCAGTCCCCTATCTATCCTTCGCTTCAACTGACCATGGCACCTAGATTGTGCCAAAGAACCATAAGAGGAGGCCAGAGAGGTGCGCTCCCTGGTCGCTACCACCGAGGGTCTGATAATCGCTTGGAATTCGTTGAAGGCTCCTCCTCGGGCAGTCATGTCAGAGAGGCTCCCTAAAGCCTCGAACTCGACCAAGAGGAGGAGGTTCCCACTCATGTTATGCAGAGAGGCAGAAGCAGACCACGGAAGTCCATCATTGCGCACCAAGGCCACCCCTCACCTCGCAAGACTGAGCCTCTTCTGACAAAGGAAGATGAGGGGGATGACACAGATGTCTGGATAATGGAATCGGAAGGAACCTGGATGCGAGTCTCGGATGTCGAGTACCCGATGGCTCCCATCCTCTGCGCACCCGTCTCCAGGCTTCCGCATCAACCCACTGCTGAAGAGGAAGCTGCTACGCAGGCATACGCCTGCCCCATCGTGGAGGAAGATCCGGACAGTGATGATGATGCAGAAGACTCATGAATGTGCTGCAGCTTAGCTCTTCTTAGTTTTTTGTCATGCTTGTTGTTATCACAGAACTTCTATTTTCACTGGTGCTACGACACATTTTGTAATTTTCTGTTTCATGTTCATTCCGGGCTGGTTTCCTCCACGGAGGCAGCCCTATACTTGTGCAACAAAGGCTAGGATTGGTTAAGCGCAGCTTACCAACTCAGCCTGTAGCATATGTACTGTTCTATTTTCGAATTAATATAGATTAGCTTCATTTACCAATAAAAACATTGAAAAGATAAAAGAGACAAACACATAAGAGCCCAATCAGAATCTCAGGTCTAAACAAAAGTCTTCTGCAACTGTATATTAACTGAGTAGAAAAAAGTTTACAATAGTAGCTTTGGTCATTACATCCATCAACCCCTTCTAACTCTAAACCTCTCATTTATAGAGTGAGGACTCATACAAATGGTTCGTCACCTTGCTAGCTTCGAATTCCTACTGCAAAGACCTATTTCAAATAGGATTACATCACTTGGAGATTTCCTAGGGATATTTTCTGTTTGGCAGAGTTTGAATTAAAAAATGACTCTTCTTTCATTAAATAGTTCAACAAATCCCTTTAATAACCCTTATCAAATGCAACCAACTAATTTGCTGAGTGTGTTGGACTGCTGATGTGTCATCATGCCACGTGGATGCTGAGCTGGACCTCTTCCAAGTTGAATTTTAGAATTTTTTACACAAATCTAGCTAGTGAAAACTTTGAAAAATAGGCCTCAAAGATGAGTGCATAATTTCCAAACCCTGATGGCTTTGCAAAAACTGAGAGAGGTTTTTGTAGATGGGCTTGTGCTGAAGAAAAACCTCCTTCTGATTTCCAAAATTCTTTTTCCTTTTGTAAAAAATTGAACTTGAAGTTGACTGCCAAAACATTCATGTACAGGAAATTTCGTAGCGAACTCCAAAATCTAACTTTTGCATAACCTTTGACCTTTCTAATTGTTGGAGGGTCTTCATTAGGCAAAATAAGGTAAACACATGCCTTCATTCACCCCTGACATGATATTTTTTGAAAGTTTTGCTTCAAAACATTCTGCATCGAGTTCGTAGCAAAAACTCGGCTTCAAGCTTGGAGCTCGCTACAAACTTGCCTAACTTCATCAGAATGCAATTTTTTCTCTTTTTCTCCAAAAACCATGCTTGCAGCTCTGTAAATGACTTTATATGGTATTCTAAGACAAATAGTGGCCAAAAAAGGTGTGTCTTACCATCTTTCAAGGGGCAACAGGGTCATCCTCCATCACAATCATCTTTAGACCTTTTTTTCTTCAATTCAACTTGTACCATCTCTATCAAACCAAACTGACATGCCGAGGTGTTGGCCAACTGATACACTAGAGTTAAGACCTTTTAAACCTTAGTTGAGATGGTGAGTTGTCCAATTTTGTGAGGTGGCATCATGACGAGTTGTTTAGCCATGTCAGCCATGTGGAGTGGATGTTGAGTTGTCTTCTTCAACGGATGTCCCAGTGACACTTCACAATCTTTTTTTATGACTCATCTCCTTCCTAAAATGCATTAAATGCCTCCAAAAGACCAACACTTTAGCATGCTCAAAAAACAGAGTTTTTAGGCAAGTTCGTAGCAAATTCTGACTATTTTACAGTGATTTCACTACGAACTTTGGTAAAAGTGTCAAATTCACTCTAATGACCAGATTTGCTCATGCATGAGATATTTTTGGATTTTCCTTTGACATTGACCCCTATCACATGAATGATGTCCTTCAAGACCCCTCACATATGATTTTTTTTTTTTTTTTTGGTTAATTACAAAATTAAAAGATCCTATCCAACCCTAACTTAACCTAATTGACTCATGACTCAAAACAAACCTAATGGCTATCTTGGATAACAGTGACTTCAATGGGGATGTTGTGCCCCTATGGTGTAGCAAAGAGCCAGCAGACCATGTGCTTTATCCATTGGGCTGATCCCAACCTCTTGTCATATTCTTTAGCCTGCATTCGTCCCTTGACATGCTCTTGAAACCAAACATCGTACAAACCAAAACTTACAACTACAATCTTCAAACTAAATGTTGAAAGAGATGCTTGCCCAACAAGCTTATTTATGTACCAATAACCCTACTCTAACATCTGAAAACCAAATTTTCAATTTCAAGCAATATGAAATTTCCAGTATAGCTGGTCAAAGGGCTAATCCAATACTTGGGCTTCTTGATTGTGCTTGAACAATATCAGAAGTGAATCATCTATTGGCAACTCGGAATGAAAATTGAATCCCTGCTCCATAAGAAATACAAAAATTGTCTTGCCTGATGACTGCAATAGACTTACCATTGGATCTTGGAAACCATGAAAAATCACCTTTTCTTGATGAGTAAAACCATGAGAGCTGATTTCATTCATAATTGATGGCTTCTTTTGTCCTATGTCTTCAATTTCAACATCATTCTTAAGCCAGGAGGACTCTGATTGATCATGAAAATCTTCAATGGGAGCAACCATATCATGTGCTACATGGATGTTTAAAAATGATTTTTCATGCATTACAATGAGTATTTCATGTATATCATCATATGCATAAACATAAATTTTTGATCATTTAAATAAGTAGCAAGATATTTTGTGACTGAAACTTGTAGATCAAAAAGTTGCTGATTATTGTCTATTAGTGCTTCCTCATGATAACCTTTAAGCATACTAAAGGAATCAACCTCCTCCTCATGATGAAAAGAAACATGTTTCACATAAGCTTCTCCTTGCTCCTGCCCATTTTAATGTTCCTCAACATTCAAAGGTTCAGAAAATGAACAAAGTGAAGAGCCTTGTAACTGACCATCTTTATGTTCCTCTTTATCATCTAAAGATTGGGAAAGCTGCTGCAAATTTTCACAAATTTCATGGGATATAACTTGGCTGTCAAATTGCTGATCTATTTTATTTTCAAGCGAAGAAGAGACATCTTCTTGTTGGAAAATTTCTTGATCATCATAACATCTAGCTTACGAAGACAATTCATAAAGTGCCTCTAATATCTCCTCATCATCCATACATTCTACATCATCATGAATGCTTTTAATATATTGAATGAAACCTTTCCAAAGATTGCAACAGTCTTGAAAAAGTGATAACAAAGGATGAGACTTCCCATAATGTTCAAAAAATATTCTATGGAAATCTTTAAGAGAACACAAGCTTCTTGATTTCAACCCTTCATACCATACTCTATCTTTGTCTTCTAGGGTAGCCATAAACATCTTCATGAGACAATCTTCAGGAAACTCAACCCTCAGTCTACATACATGTATGCGGAATTTAACGAAATGCAGACCAACATCATATTTCTTTTCATCTTTGAAAATGGGAAGATGTGTTGACCAATCAACACGAAGCATAGCATTTGGAAAACCATAGATGTGAGACCGATCCATAGGAGAATACCTGGGATTTATTCTTGCAGTAGAACTCATCTTGGAACTTCATCAAGCTACTGATCTTCAAGCAGTGGAGTCACCATGAAGCTTTGGATTTCTAAATTCTTTAAGAATGGAGTCGCCAATGTAGAAGTACAACCTTGAATATTTCTGATCTCCTGCTACCTTTAAGAGTTCAGTTGCTTTGATTGAACACAATTTTCCGGGGAAATGCGGCTTCAAGCTCCCGACAGACGCACCAAAATGTTATCACCAAACTGAGACTAATTGGACTGCTCAACAGCCAATTCAGTGTAACTATTTCAAACCACTTAGGGTTGCAAGTTAGCCCTTCCAAACAAAGAGGGCTCTCTCAAGAAAATATATGATGTTCAATAAACAAAGCTTAAAACGAAGATGGCTAACTCTTAAATGTCTTTTAGATGATTTTTTGCAGGTGAAAGATGAGTGAGGGCTACCATTGGGCATGTAGTCAGTATGGAAAATTCAATTACATAAAAGTATCATTCATGGAAGCTGAGGCACATGAGATCTTACAAAAATAACTCTGACAACAAACAAGATACATAAAGGAAGTTGGAGCATAATAATTTATGAATTCCAAGTAATTATGTATGAGTAAGCTGAATTAACATTGAAAAGATAAAGGAGACAAACACATAAGAGCCCAATCAGAATCTCAGGTCTGAACAAAAGTCTTCTGCAACTGTATATTAACTGAGTAGAAAAAAGATTACAATAGTAGCTTTGGTCATTACATCCATCAACCCCTTCTAACTCTAAAGCTCCTCTCATTTATAGAGTGAGGACTCATACAAATGGTTTTCCACCTTGCTAGCTTCGAATTCCTACCTCAGAGACCTATTTCAAATAGGATTACATCACTTGGAGATTTCCTAGGGATATTTTCTGTTTGGCGGAGTTTGAATACAAAAAGGACTCTTCTTTCATTAAAAAGTTCAACAAATCCCTTTAGTAACCCTTATCAAATGCAACTAACTAATTTGCTAAGTGTACTGGACTGCTGATGTGTCATCATGCCACGTGGATGCTGAGCTGGACCTCTTCCAAGTCGAATTTTAGAATTTTTTACACAAATCTGGCTAGTGAAAATTCTGAAAAACAAGCCTCAAGATGAGTGCATAATTGCCAAACCCTGATGGCCTTGCAAAACCTGAGAGAGGTTTTTGTAGATGGGCTTGTGTTAAAGAAAAACCTCCTTCATATTTCCAAAATTATTTTTCATTTGGTCAGAAATTGAACTTGAAGTTGACTACTAAAACAGTCATGTATAGGAAATTTTGTAGCGCTCATTTCATAGCGAACTCCAAAATCTAACTTTTGCATAACCTTTGACTTTTCTAATTGTTGGAGGGTCTTCATTAGGCAAAATAAGGTAAACACATGTCTTCATTCACCCCTGACATGATATTTTTTGAAAGTTTCAATTCTTGAAGGGCGAATTAATTATTCCCAGAAAGAGGCTAGGATTATCGTTTCAGAGGTTGAATTAGAGCTATTTTATATATTGTTGGGGTCAAAATTTTATGTGCCAAGGACACGCTGAGAAGCCACTAGTTGCTCGGTAATCTTCAGGAGAATATCAAGGTTCTTGATTTGATATATTGCTTGTATTATTTTTTATCAGATGAATAATTCCCTTGAATTTTATATTTTGCTCAAAGTGTTCGAAGAAATGCGTGCTCATAAATTGTTTGACAAAATGCATCAAAGAAAAATTTAAATTTTGTTGGGACTGAGAAATTTGAACTAAATTGAGGTTTTCCAAGTCAATTAGAATTTATCCAAGACTTTTCTAGGTTTTGTGACAAGAGTTCATGGTTAAAATCTCATAATTTTCCGAGCAATATTCAAGTTGTAAATCAACATTCCTTCAGCAGTGCGTTTTATTGGTAAATTGGGTAATTCATACCACTTGGTGAGCTTGATATGGCTTCGAGTTAAGCCATACCACTTTTGAGTTTTTATGGGTTTGGTGTGAGGAGCTCCAGGTTAAATTTTCAGAATTTTCTTAGCAATTTTGAGGGAAAAAAACTCCAGTGCTTCTTTAGTAGAAGTAACAATATTTTTTGGGCAGTGCATGCTACCTATTTTGGTCATTTCCAGCAGTTGGGTATACTTCATTTCACCAGGGTTTTGCATGCATGCAGTGTGGTATCAAACTCATTTGAGCATTCTAAAACATGGATCAAACCTTCATAAATTTCCTTAATTAACTAGCAACAAAAATCAACAGATCCTTTTCCAAGGGGATATTTACTTTGCTACAACAACAGCAACCACAAAAAGAGCATGAGTTGGGATACAAAATCTATGCACTTGGGACATATTTGAGATTCACAGGGTTTTTAGTAAAAGCCCTTCTCAAATTGAAAGAACTTGCTTCACACCTCTCCAAGGTAGATCAATTAGATGGGAAGAGCTTGATTTGGGCTCTAAAACCAACCATGCTTTCCTTAGTAGAACAGAAGTATTTGGAGCACCCTTGTATAGGAGTCAAACTTCCAGTTGCCTCTTGTCTTAGTAGTATCATGATGTTGGCCACACCTATACCCCCTTACAGTGATGACATTATGAGGAGAGTCTTCAGACTGATAGTGGAGACCTTTTAGGATTTAGATAAGAGTGAGGGCCCTGACTTTAGGAAGAGGCTAGAGATTCTAGAAGTCATGGCCTTGGTTAGATCTTATGACCTCATGTTTGAGCTAAAGTGTGACGACTTCATCCTACAGGTGTTCCAATGCTTCTTCAGCATTAGGAAACATCATCCTGACATATTCATAACACACATGCAATCCATTTTGTCCTCATGTATGGGAGCTATGATGCCATTTGCAAGAGGTTGCAGTCTAGATTATTGACCATTTGGAGGGGAGAACAATTGGTCCCACCTGCTGCTTATGAACTAGCCGAAATGTTGGTTAAGCAGAACATTGGTATATTCAGGAGACGATTAACCCAGGAGGAGTCGCAGAGGATTGGTGGTGACGAACCATGCAACAAGAATGAGCTGAGGAGGAAAGGTCTTTGCTTCATCTGCAAGGAACCTTGGGGCCCTAACCACTCATACTTGAGTGATGCAGAGGAGAAGACAAAGATAAAGTAGGAGGATATTTCTTCCGACTTTCAGGATGAGGATTCTTCTTTGAGTGAGTTTATGGGTTCATACGATGATGCCTCTAAGGAGCATGAGCAATCATGAGCATTCAAGGTGATGAGTCACCAGTGATGATTCAACATGAGCAATGTATGGTGGAGGATTGCTAGGTCCCTATAATACTAGTGTATCCCCTCATTGTTATTGTTAGTATAGCCCCCTTATTGTTATTGTTGTGCCCATGTAGTCCCCATATTGTTATTATTGTGCCCCATAGAAGCCCACTATTGTTATTGTTGTACTCTTACATTGTTATTGTTATGTCGGCTATGATTATATTGTGACCTATTAAACTCCTATATATAGAAATGAGGTTTTTTCATTTGTATCATCTAAGAATTGTTTATTTATGTAATGTAAAGGAGGTTGCCCCCTCGAAGAGGCTGATTTCTAAGTCGTTGATCTATCTTTCTTCTATTTTATGAGCTGGTTTCATAACATTTGGTATCAGAGCTTTGGATTTTAGGGTTTCACTGCTGCAAGCAGGTCATCTTCGTATTTTCGCTATAACTTTTTTTCTACGAAGGTTAAGAAGTTGAAAACAAAACCCATTTGAGCCAAAATCTGGAGGAACGTCGTGTAAAAATTTCAGATCTTGGTTCGCTATATTTGCGGAGATATGATATGAGGAAGTTAGGGTTTTTGCAGGCTCCAGAATTTCATCTCAAACAGGTGGCCGAGGGAAAATTGTCTTAACTTTCGTTTTAGACATCGGATTGGAATTCTGTAAAAATTGGCCAAAAGTGCACAGACTGTAGTTTCTTATGTATTGGTTTCAGAACCGAAGGTCAAAACAATGACACGTGGCACGCCGTACATGTTCGCTCTGCTGAACCAACCCATAATTAGGTCATTGTGGGAGATTGGGCATAACATTATCTTGAAGAATCCAGATTAGGTCTGACCTGTGGCATTGGAAAGAAGAATCAGAGGGCTACCACAGGACTCAAGTTCAAATCTTGGAGATCCGAAATTACAGAGTTACAACCGTTTCAATATCGAGCTCCTACAAACAAGAAAAAGGTGTGTATTTTTTAAATTTGTTTGCATAACTTTTGTTTGAAAAACCAGTTTGAAGTGATTACAAGGGCATATTGAAGCATATATATCTGTATTGGGTTCTAAAATGCCTCCAAAGAAGAATTCTACACCAATTAAGCCCTCAGAAAACTCTACTATGACGCATGAAGAGGAAGAATTGCAGCACGATATATCAAAATTACGGGATCAAGTGCAACAAGTTTCGCTCTCACAAAGAGCAACCAAAGATGAACTAAAAGGTGACATGGATGGTTTAAAAGTAGACATGGAAGCTAAGATAGATGGCATGAAAGCTAAGACTGATGGTATAGAAGCAAAACTTGAAGGTTTGACAAAGTTGCTACAAGGAAAGCTTCCTAATGGTGAAAAGGTAGTAGAGGAAACTCATAATGAGAACAAAAGAAATGTTAATCATGATTTCATAGACTCTAACGTTGGATAAAAAACCCACCATATTCCAAAGATCGATATGAGGAAGTTTGATGGCAAGGATCCGATAACATGGATACTACAAATGGAGCAATACTTTGAACTCCATAATGTGCAACCCACACAAAAGGTACGCATTGCAACTTTATAGTTAGAACAAAATCAGTTTGTATGGTGTCAATGGCTTTGTTCTCGTAAACCACTTGTCACTTGGTCAATTTTTACAGAGGAAATGATAACACATTATGAGGATACAAAGAGCAACACCTTTTTTAGCCAATTGATAAATCTCAAACAAAAGGGTTCAATGAAGGAGCACATTGAGGAAGCCTTCCACAACCTACAAGGTTGACACCACAACAGTTGGAAGAAAAAAGAGCAAAAGAGCTTTGTTACAGTTGGGATAACAAATACACTAAAGGTCATAAGTGTGTTGAGAAGAAATTATTTTACATAAATTGTGAAGAGGAGGAAGAAAAGGAACAAGAGAAGAGGATATACACCAAGAACCAGCCTTAGAGAAAGAAGATATGAATCCAACCATATCTTGTAATGCATTGGTAGGAATTACCACTCCTCAAACTCTCAAGATAGAAGGACATATCAAGAAGAAAAAGGTAATAGTGTTGATTGATTCGGGTAGTACCCATAATTTTATTCATTGTAAGATAGCCAAGGAATTGAATTGCTTCCTATATTCCACACTAGAGTGTCAAGTGATGGTTGCAAATGGAGAAACTATAAATTGCTCTGGAAACTGCCATAATATCAAGCTAACCATGGGGGAAGATGTATTGAATAGCTAATTCTTTCCATTCCAATGGGTGGTGCTGATGTGGTACTAGGAATTCAATGGTTGCAATCTTTGGGTTCGATAACTTTTAATTTTCAAGAACTTTTCTTGAAATTTTTTTGGGAAGGAAAGAAAGTTGAATTAAGTGGTATTACAAGGAAACTAGGAAATATAATCAGCTCTAATGGCATGACAAAGCTTCTAAAGAAAGAACGAGGCATAATTGCACAATTATGCTCACTAGAGTTTCAAACATCTAAATAATCTATTTCTCCAGATCTCCAAAAAATATTGGATAATCATACCAAGGTGTTTGAGACTCCCAAAGGACTCCCACCTATTTGTGATAATGATCATGCTATTCATTTGATTCGAGGAAGTTGTCCTCCAAAAATCAGGCCTTACAGATATCCTTATGCTCAAAAGAGTGAGATTGAACGTATGGTTGCAGAAATGCTAGAGGCTGGTATAATTCAACCTAGTCAAAGTTCTTTCTCTGCTCTAGTAGTATTGGTGCACAAGAATGATGGATTATGGTGCATGTTTCCAGATTATAGGGAGCTCAACAAGATCACTATTAAAGATAAATTTCCCATCCCCTTCATTGATGAATTATTGGATGAATTACATGGAGAAATTTATTTCACCAAGCTGGATCTTTGTTTTGGATATCATCAAATTAGAATGAAGAATGAAGACATTTCAAAAACAACATTCAAAACTCATGAAGGTCATTATGAATTTTTGGTCATGCCTTTTGGCCTTACTAATGCACATTCCACATTTCAAGGATTGATGAATTCCATTTTCAAACCCACCCTTAGAAAATTTGTGTTAGTATTTTTTGATGATATACTAATCTACAACAAGTTTTGGAAGGATCATGTTCAATATGTTGACAGGGTGCTCAAACTATCAGAGGAGAAACAATTATATGCAAAAACCTCCAAATGTTTCTTTGGAGTACAGGAGGTGGAATATTTGGGTCATATTGTACCTCATGAGGGTGTTAAGGTAGACTTCAACAAAATTAAATCCATTAAGGAATGGAAAATCCCCACAACCATAAAGCATCTTTAAGGATTTATGGGGTTAACAAGGTATTATTGCAAGTTGTTACGAATTATGGGAGAATATCGGCACCTCTAACATCATTACTGAAGAAAGATGCATTTTCTTGGACTCTATAACAGCTATCTTAAAGAGGCAATGTGTCAAGCACCAGTCTTAGCTACGCCAGACTTCACAAAAATGACCCCATTTATGGCACTTTATGGATATCATCCACCGTCCATCACATCATCTTTAAGAGAAAATTCTAAGGTTCAAGCAGTGGAAGATTGTAGAAAATTCAGTTTTCCCACCCCGGTTTTCAGTTTTCACCTTATTACTCCAAAATAATTAAATGCCCTTTCCCATATCCACACATTTAATAAACTGGAAAATAAATTCACTGAAAACACAAATTCTGGAAATTTTTCAGAATGCTGAAAATGCAGAAATAAAATAACAGCAGTAACAAACAGTCATTCAACACATCATAACTCAGTATTTTTGGTCAAGGTGACCCTGGAAAAACCCCCTACAACTCTTGGGGAAAACCAGTTCGAAAGCTCCTTATTATTTCTGAAAAATGCTTTTTACAGTGATAGAAATATTCAGCAAAATAAATAATCAGCAAACAGACTTTTACAACTTATCTCTTTTTCCGTGCTTAACCACCGCCTCGGAAAATGCCACAAACAAGAAAACAGAACAAAGCATAAAATGTCAGACGGATTTATCGATTTGCGTGCCTTTAAATCTCACATTAAATGCAATTTGCAATTGTGATTTTACGACCTTGCACTACAAACAAGAATAAATGCTCATTTGCATCACTCAAAAAACGTGCCAAAAAATGCCGCAAAAATCCCACCAGACGACAAAACACTAGTCGCTTCGATTTTGTGCCAAACACTACCGTATTTGGGCCATTGCATTTCGCCTGTGTCAGTATCGATCTTGCCGCACGGCCTCCCCTCGCTAGGAAACTGCAAAATCACCACATGACAAACTGGCCAGACTGTCCGTCGAAATGTTTTGCTAAAATGTCACTCGGGAATGTGCCAAGTCGTCGCTCCTTCTCCTCACCTCGCCCGTAAATCTCCTCGGTTTTCGCTTCTCCTTCTCCCAATCTGCTCATGAAAGAATGAATGACCTTTTCCTCCTTTTCCTCCTTTAACCTAACCCTAAGTGACTTTTGGGGAATCCCTAAATCCAATGGCCGAGATAGATTGAGATCTAGGGCTGAGATTAAATGCTCATTTAAATCTCACTTTCTATTTTTTAATTCACCCCACTTTAATAAAGACCCACTTAGTCTTTTATTTCCAAAGTCACTTTTTCCTTTCTAATTTTACATTGACTTTATTTAAAGTCACCTTAACTTTAGTAACTTTATCACTTAAAGTCACTTTAAAATTAGATTTGACTTTATAACTTTATAAAGTCACTTTAGTAACTTTATCACTTAAGTCACTTTTAAATTAGATTTAACTTTATAAAAAATTATAAAGTTACTTTAGGAGAAAATTAAATTCTTTTGGACACTTTTCCCTAGGCCAAAGATCAAAGCCTTAGGGAACCACCTGTCCTCCGGTACCAAATTTCAACACTCCCTCTTACCGAGGAAGGTGTTCCTCACCACAACCATCTTGTCTCTGAAGTAGACATGCTTGCCCCGTGGTAAGGCTTTGGTAAGAATATCTGCAACCTGCTCATCAGTGGGAATATACTCAAGCTTCACAGCTCCTTTCTGAACATAGTCTCTGATGAAATGATATTTGATCCCGATATGCTTTGACCCGTCATGAAATACTGGATTCTCCGTGAGTTTAATGCAACTCTGATTATCACAGTAAATCACTGAAGGTCTCAACGGCTGACCAAATAAGCCAAACAACATCTTGTGAAGCCAAATGGCCTCACAACTAGCTAGACTGGCTGCCATATACTCTGCTTCCGCTGAACTCAATGCTACTGACTGCTGCTTTCGGCTGAACCATGACACCACTGCCGAACCCAACCCAAAACAGCACCCTGAAGTGCTCTTCCTATCAGAAGCACAACCCGCCCAATCAGAATCAGTGTAACCTGCCAATCTCACTCCATCCCCCTGCCTGTAGTCCAGACCATAATCCACTGTCCCCTGCAAGTACCGCAAAATGTGTTTTGCAGCCACCTAGTGAACCTTCCTAGGCTCACACATAACCTGACTCATCGTGTTGACTGCAAAACAAATATCTGGTCTAGTGTTGACCAAATACATCAAGGAACCAATCAGCTGTCTGTACAATGTGGGATCCACCAACTCGGAATCCGAAGCATGAAGCTTCTTCCAGTTGGTGATCATCGGTGTCGACATGGGTCTACAATCCTCCATGTGGAATCTGCCAAGGATGTCCACAATATACTTCCCCCGTCCCAGGAAGAAATGCCCCTCCTCCTGCCACACCTCCAAACCCAAAAAGTAATGCATCAAGCCGATGTCCTTCATCTCAAACTCCGCCGCAAGATCTCTCTTGCACTGCTCTATGAGTCTCTCTGCACCTGTAATGACTAAGTCATCCACATACAGCACCAGAATGAGAGGCTCCTCACCTATCACAATATAGTAAAGGTTCGGATCTGCCTCACTCTTTGTGAAACCCATCCCCTGCAAGTATGTATCTATCCCGGAGTACCAAGCTCTGGGAGCTTGCTTCAGGCCATAAAGGGCCTTCTTCAGTCTGCACACATGGGACTCCTTCCCATGCACCTCAAAGCCCTGTGGCTGCTCAATGTACACCTCCTCCTGTATGAAGCCATTGAGAAATGCGGTCTTCACATCCATCTCGTGGATCTTCCAACCCATCTCTGCTGCTATCGATATAATGGAGCGGATCGAAGTATATCGAGCCACGGGAGCGAAGGTCTCCTCATAATCAACTCCCTCTACCTGGGAGAACCCTCTAGCCACAAACCTCGCTTTGAATTTCTCAATGCTGCCATCTGCAGCATGCTTTACCTTGTAAAGCCATCTGGAAGTAACCACGTATTTGCCCTCAGGCCTCGGCACCACCTCCCAAACATCATTCTTCATGATAGAAGAATACTCCTCCTGCATGGCCTCTCTCCAGACCTACTGGCTAGCTGCCTCCTCATAGCTAGAAGGCTCAGAGTCAAGGATGCCGGTAGCCATTGCCATATACAAAGAGTTTGTAGGTCTCGCTTCTCTTCAATATGCCCTTAGGCTCAAAGAATGATGTGGCACCTCTCAAGGTGTCCCCAAGCCACTTGGGCCCTTCCCGAGTGTAGATCTCTCCCGCCGAGAATAAACTCTCCTCCTCAACATCGTAGGAGCCCGGGACTCCTGACCGTCTGTCTCGCCGTCCTCCGCCCACTCCGAACCCGTAGAGTCGAAGTACCGTGTGAATCGTCCATCGTTGGACTCTGAATCGCTTCTCAGGATCGTCTGTGTCATATAGCTCCACCTCTCGACTCGCCACGAGCCACTCGACCGACGCGATCGACATCGCCAGGATGGCCTCCGATCCTCCCCGATCTCCCGCCCACCGGATCCTCGCGATCGACTCAACCGTCGCCGAGGGCCCTGGCCGATCCGCATACTTCCCCAACTCCCGTGACCTCCTAAAGGCCCTGTCCTCCTCGAACTTTACATCCCGCCTGACAACAACTTTCCTCTGCGCAGGAATGTAAATCCGAAAGGCCTTGGAGGTCTCACCGTAGCCCACAAAGATACCCTTCTCTGCGGTGGGCTCTAGTTTGGTCCTCTTCTCCTTGGGTATGTAGGAGTATGTCATGCACCCAAAGATACGAAGATGACCCATATCAGGCTTCTTCCCAGAAAAAGCCTCCTCCGGAGTCATGTGCCCCAAGGCACGATGCGAACTCCTGTTCTGCAAATAAACAGCTGTGTTGCAGGCCTCTGCCCACAAAAACAATGGCAACCCCTGATCATGTAACATGGCTTTGGCAGCCCCTCCGATGGATCCGTTCTTCCTCTCCGCAACCCCGTTCTGCTGGGGGTTGTAAGGAACAGTGAGCTCCCTCCTAATGCCTGCCTCCGCACAATAGTCAACAAACTCTCCAAGGGTGTACTCTCCTCCATCGTCCGACCTCAGGGACTTGATCTTCCGACCTGTCTGTGTCTCCACAAGAGCTCTGAACTCCTGAAACCGCTTGAAGACCTCACTCTTGGTCTTCAAGAAATAAATCCAGGTCCTCCTGGAGTGATCATCAATGAATAAAACATAGTACTCATATCCACTCAAGGAAACATGAGACATCCAACCGCTCACATCGAAATGAATCAAATCAAGTATCCCAGTCACTCTGCTGTCACTGCTGGGAAAAGGGGATTTGGCAAACTTGCCCATCGCACATCCTCTGCAAGTATCAAAGTGATCAGTACTGAACTCTGGCACACCTGTAGTGATCTCCCGCAAAGTCCTCAAGGCTCCATGATGCATGTGCCCCATCCTGCGGTGCCAAATCTCACACTGCTCAGAACTGCTAGCTCTGTTGTCGGTACTGCTGCTCAATGCCAAAAGGGACTGGAATGCAAACTTGTACACCTTTGCATGGCGTACACCTATCACTCTAGCTGAATCAGCTGGAGTGCCCCTGGGATACATCAACACCTGTCCTCCCCTGAACAATATCTCATATCCTCTGTCCTCCAAAGCTGAGACGGATATGAGGTTCTTCCTCATCCCTGGCACATAAAGAACATCCGACACCTTCAAGGGAGGTTTGGACTCCCTCTGAAATGTCAATGTTCCCACACCGACTGCTCTAACAACTCTGTCATCACCGAGTACTACCTCTACATCAGTGCCACTCTCTGAAAGCTCTGAGAAGTACTCACGGACTCCTGTCATGTGACGTGAAGCCCCACCGTCCACATACCAGATACCCGAAGATGCTCCGCTAATCGAGGGAAATGCATGCTCCCTCTGAACCTCTATGGCAGATAATCCTGCACTAGAAGACTCACACGCAATGAACCCGAACTCCCGGTCAAAGCGATCTGCAAAGTCCTCAACCTCTGCTGAAGCTGCCATGCTCTGGTTCTTCCCCTTCTTCTTCTTCTTCTCCGAACACACAACTGCATAGTGTCCCATCTTCTGACAATTCCAACACTTCACTTTGGAATAGTCCTTCTGTGAGTTATCCTGTTTACCTTTACCTTTGCCTTTGCCCCCACCATTGCTTGTGGAAGCCTGCTTCTTCCCTTTGCCCTTCTTGCGTCCTGCCAACAATGCTACATCCTCATCCTGCTCAACTGGCTTGGCTGCCCCAAGCTGACCTTTCCTGATCTCTGTCTGAATGCAATCATCCCAAAACCTCTCCCATGTGGGAAGGGTCTCACGTGCACAAACTCCATCAGCAAAGTTCATCCATGAACCGGGGAGGCCATTCACTGCAATCCGCACCAACTCAGTGGGTGGAATGGCCTCTCCAATCGCTGCCAACTCATCTCTCACATTAGTAATCTTTGTGAGATATCCAACTGCACTATCAGTCTTAGCCATCTTAATGTTCTTCAGCTTCTCCTTCAGGACCATTTTCCGGTTCTCATTGGTACTCTGGTAGAGGTTGGTCAATGCTGACCACATCTCATGGGCATTTCTCTTTCCTCTCACATGAGGAATGCAATAGTCCTTGATTCCGTCTAGAATCAGTCTCTTACCCTTGTTGTTCTTTCTGTTATATGCTGCCAACTGAACAGGATCAGTAGGCACATTAACAGGCTGCTGTGTGGTATGGACCATGATATCCCAGACTTCCGCCTCCTCAAAGATACTCTGCATTCTCTCCTTCCAAACACTGTAATTTGTATGCCCATCCAGCCTATCCTCCACCCTCAATCCCAAAGACATCCTGCTGTCCTAAAACTGAAAAATAACACTGCTGTAGTAAAGGTAAAAATCTGTTGTTTGTGAAAAATCAGCATGCTGGAATTTTCTGAGTGAAAAATCAGCAGGCTGTAATTTTCCTCCTTGCTGTCCCAAACTGCCCTTCAGCACTCAAGCTCTGATACCATGTAGAAAATTCTAGTTTCCTCCCCTGTTTTCAGTTTTCGCCTTATTACTCCAAAATAATTAAATGCCCCTTCCCATATCCATACATTTAATAAACTGGAAAATAAATTTTGCTGAAAACACAAATTCTGGAAATTTTTTCAGAATGCTGAAAATGCAGAAATAAAATAACAGCAGTAACAAACAGTCATTCAACACATCATAACTCAATATTTTTGGTCAAGGTGACCCTGGAAAAACCCCCTACAACTCTTGGGGAAAACCAGTTTGAGAGCTCCTCCTTATTTCTGAAAAATGCTTTTACAAAGATAGAAAAATTCAAGAAATAAAAAATCAAAGAAACGTACTTTTATTTACAACTTATTCTTCCGTGCATTGCTTAACCACCGCCTCTTAAATGACAAACAAAGAATGAACAAAGAATAAATGCCGCACGGATTTATCGATTTATGTTCGTAACCGCAATAAATGCAAATTTCGCACGGACACCTTGAAATCAGGCTAAACAAAGAATAAATGTCATGATAATTGACTCCTCGAAAACGTGCCAAAAATGTCGTAAAACTCACTGGTATCTAACAATGTACCCACTAGTCGCTTCGATTTCGTGCTAAATATCGTCAGATGCATGACGGGTCATTAGATACTTCTCGTCATTAGATTTACCACAGATTGCCTATTGTGACGGCTCCTCGCTTAGGAAACCGTGTAATCACCATTGCTTGCGAATTGGTCAGACTTAAATCACGAAATGTTTTGCTAAACAAATGCTTTGAATGTGTGCCAAGTCGTCGCTCCTCTCCTCACCGCCCAGAATCTCCCTTGCTCTCTTGCTCTCCTTCTCCCAATCCGCTTTCATGAAAGAATGAATGACCTTTTCCTCCTTTTCTCTCCTTTAACCTAACCCTAAGTGACTTTTGGGGAATCCCTAAATCCAATGGTCGAGATAGATTGAGATCTAGGTGGGCCGAGATTAAATGCTCATTTAAATCTCACTTTCTATTTTTAATTCACCCCACTTTAATAAAGACCACTTAGTTTTTTATTTCCAAAGTCACTTTTTCCTTCTTTAACTTTAGTAACTTTATCACTTAAAGTCACTTTAAAATTAGATTTGACTTTATAACTTTATAAAGTCACTTTAGTAACTTTATCACTTAAGTCACTTTAGTAACTTTATCACTTAAGTCACTTTTAAATTAGATTTAACTTTATAAAAAATTATAAAGTTACTTTAGGAGAAAAATTAAATTCTTTTGGACACTTTTCCCTAGGCCAAAGATCAAAGCCTTAGGGAACCACCTGTCCTCCGGTACCAAATTTCAACAAAGATCACTTCGAGCATCAACAACAAGTTCTCCAACTCTTAAATGATAACCTCACTTTGGCACATAATTGAATGAAACAACAGGTAGATCATCATCACAGCGAAAGAAGTTTTCATATAGGCCACTGAGTATTTTTACGGCTACAACCATACAAACAAATGTCCCTCAAGCAGGCTAAGAAGGATAATAAATTATCACCAAAGTATTATGGTCCTTACAAGGTGTTTCAAAATATTGGTACTATGGCATACAAATTGGATCTTCCTGCATCTTCCTGAATGCAACCAGTTTTCCATGTTTCATGCTAAAAGAAGGTTATAGGTGACAAGCTCCCAGTTCAAACAATATTTCCAGAACTTGACGAAGAAGGAAAAATCATATTGGAACTTGAAGCAGTCACAGAAGCAAGAACTCGACAGCTACGAAATCGATCAATTTTAGAGTATCTCATCAAGTGGAAGAACTTACTCGTTGAATATTCGACATGGGAGGATGATAATTTTATACAGAAGCATCCAGAACTACTCAAGCGCTGAGGACAACACTTTTTTGAAGGAGAGAGGCATGCTAGTTCCCTATAATACTAGTGTATCCCTTCATTTTTATTGTTAGTATAGCCCCCTTATTGTTGTTGTGTGCCCATGTAGTCCCCATATTGTTATTATTGTGCCCCATAGAAGCCCACTATTGTTATTGTTGTGCCCTTACATTGTTATTGTTATGTTGGCTAGGATTATATTGTGACCCATTTGACACCTATATATAGAAAGGCGGTTTTGTCATTTGTATCATGCAAGAATTGTTTATTTATGTAATGTAAAGGAGGTTGCCCCCTCAAAGAGGCTAATTTCTAAGTCGTTGATCTATCTTTTCTTCTATTTTGTGAGTTGGTTTCATAACAAGGATGAATTAGTTGAGGATGATGATATGCATAGTATGCATGATGAACTTTTTATGGAGATCCAGTTGGAGGTTCATGTTGAGCCCATGAGAGAGGAGAATAAATAGTCATCTGTTGGACCAGTCATTGATGAGGAGCATGTAGATACACCCTGTGTGATGTAGGTGTCACCCTTGTTGGAGATTCCTTTGATAGTCCCAGTTGACACATTGGTGGAGATAGTTGAGCATATCCCCGTAGGGCCATCCGTTGATGAGGTGCCAGGAGACATAGAGGTACCTAGGTCGTGCCCGAGTTTATTGATGTTAGCCACCCACAATAGTTCCATCAGTTCCAGGACGACCTTCTAACATTGAGAAAGAAGGCCACGACACTTCGAGAGACCATTTTGTAGTAGAACGAGGAGTTGGATGGCATGAGAGCAGTTTGTGCCGAGTCAGTGGGCAAGTTGACTCGCGTTGGGGAACGGTTGGATTCCCTAATGGTATAACTAGAGGACTACACATTGGAGCATCAGAGCAGCCCTCTTCAGACATACATAGATTGGGTTGATAACATTGTTAGGTTACCTCTGTGCATTGGAGAGAGAGAGGCAGAGTTACCTAGTCATATCTCATGTGTTAACCAGGACAATGAGACGAGGCAACATGAGTTGTGCAGGGCACAACATTCGCATGTTGGGGTTGTTGCATGTATGGGTATACGTGCATTCGATCATTCCCTTGGGGTTGGGAGGTGAGAGATATTGAGTTGGTATTGCATAGACAACCATCAGGGCGGTAGACTGGAGGAGCATGGAGTTCCCCGTCAGACAAGGGAGATGGTGGTGCATCCATCTTTGGGTCCACCCATTGATGAGGTGCAAATAGATATAGCGACAACCAACAAAGATGCAACATTTTTAGGCAGCATCCCTTTGTAGGAGTACATAGATAGGGCTTGTAGCACAACTTGCCCACTTTTTCCCATTATAAGGAGAAGGGTAGTATTTCTTGGAAAGATCTTGTTGGGGAACCAGACAGAGCAACATGAGTTGAGCATGGACCAACGACAACATAGTAGACTTGTGCCATACATAGGTGTCCATGCATTCAATTCTTTCCCTGAGGTAGATTGGCGGGGGATCAGGAGTTGATATCCTATTGATGGAGTGGTGTTTTTATTCAGGTACTTAGTGCAGCAAGAGCCCTTAGGAGTGAGGGATATTGCATGTTT
The DNA here is from genome assembly GCA_034641835.2 of Pinus albicaulis. Taxonomy (NCBI): domain Eukaryota; kingdom Viridiplantae; phylum Streptophyta; class Pinopsida; order Pinales; family Pinaceae; genus Pinus; species Pinus albicaulis. The sequence goes on along the minus strand of CM076573.1, from coordinate 84,148,111 downwards.
TAGTTGGCAGTGGGATGTAGGCTGTCAGCTCATTAGCATTCCAACACTACATCAACATGGTGGGATTGACCTTGGTTTATGCTAGGGATTGCACTGGAGAGAGGTGATGAGTTGGCATTCTACTGGTGGAGTAGCATCTATGGTCAGAGATGGGCTTGGGATCCAGGTATTGAGGGATCCAGTCATGTTTGGATTGCTTGGAGGCATGATGTGGACCCAATGGTTCATATGGGATCCTGGTATCAGTTTGCAGATGCCTCTATAGTGGATAGGTGCAGATTGCTTGAGGGAAAGAAATCTGGGGGCGGGAGGATTTGTCATGTTCCTATTTCTATTTTCCTCTATAGTACAACTAGGGTGGATTTCCAGGGCAAGAGATGGCCAGGTCAGGGGAGTAGGATTATGTCATCCGGGGTCTCGGAGAAGTTTTGTGGGATTTTTATGGGGTCCGATGGCATTTTCTTGGCATATACCATCATCCACACATTTTGACTTTTGTTCCATTGCATTCCGACAACTTTCAAAAAACATTAATGGGCCTGATTTAATTAATTATGCTTGAGGTGGCATTCCGGGAGGGATATTTTATGGAATACCTCAGTGTAATAGCTTGTTGGAACCAGAACGAGAATATCTACAAGATTAGATGCTTAAAAGTGAATTCTAATGGTCGAAGAATGTATGGTGGGTGGTTGACCATTTTCCTAGTTTAAAAATGACTTTAATTCGTCATTTAATTAAAAAGGGAAAAATAATTAATTGGAGGAAAAAGGCACTTAAGATAACGTCAATGGAAGAGCTTCTAGAATAATAATAAAATAATAAAATAAGATGCTTCTAGAGGCTTGGAGATCTATCTATGGAGTCTTTAAAAGAAGGAGGAGGAGATCATTTTGGGGCATCCTTGAGTTGAGCAATTTTCTTGTAGAGAGGTTTGGAAAACCGAGAGTTCCCAACTTCAGTAGTAGCCACAGGACCGAAACCCTCGGGTGATTTAGTGTGAGGGGGCGAGCAACCAACTCTCCCCTTGTTGGATTCATTCAGAATCCATAGGTGTAGTGATTGATTTCCTATTTCTGTTTGGAGGTCGACATCAACATTATAGCATATCTTGGAGGGTCATTTCTAGCTATTGTATTGGCATATATTTCTATATAATAAATCTGGATTTTGTTATTGTTACCACATTTCCCATTGTTCTTCATGTTGTGATATTTTTATTGAGATTGCCATATAATTTCTGGGTTTATTGTTTCTATTACATTTCCAGTGTTTTGGTTGTGTTGCTTGGTGATATTGTGCAAAGTTAAAACCCTCATGAAATTTTAATGAAACTGATCGTTTGGGATATTACATCGCGAGTCGCGACTAATATTCATGGATATGGGTCATAGATTAAAGATTTACTCTACATAGATAACCTTGAAAATAATATCTCATATTTAAAGTTACGAATCAAAACCATTCGTGTATCACAACATTAGAATTGAAATTATTATATGTTGTCAAATGGAAATACAACATTATGTATCTCTCGTTCACACAATGCCCTCTTACTCACTCACTTAGGGGCAATATCACTGCGTGATATTATTACTCGATATTAGTCTCAACTGTCATGTTCACTACTTGGCAAGTGCAATCTTAGTCTTAATACCACTGCAGAAGATTGAGTTAGTTTGAAAAAGAAACACTCAGTATCTTATGTTGGAAGTGGGGCAAGGAAACCTTATAGAATATTTTAAGGGGCTTTGGGTTTAAACAAGTGACTAAAAATGCAGAAATCCTTTAAAAATCCTAAACTACATCAATTTTTCCTTCGGATCTATGTGTGGTGGGGTTGAGAGTTGCTGGATACACCTCCTAAAACTAGGAATTGCCTTTCGACCATCTGGATAGTGGAAATGCATAGTTGGCAAATTCATAACTGAAATGGGGATCCACAAATCCAGTAACACAGGTAAAGTATCCTGTAAAATATGACTAAAGACCAAAGTTATCATCACTAGAACCAAAATTGGTGCTAGTTGACGACCAAACTAGGAACGTTCCTGAACTAGCCAATTAACTGCATTTGTAAATTGGTCTACCATATATATATATATATATATATACACACACAATATACATACTAGCACAACCATATAAATTAAATGGTTGGTAAACGTGGATAGCCATTAAAACACTTATATGCTAAGTCGACTGACACGGGGACATACTACACAAATTCAGACATATTACACAAATTCTCATGATGATTCAAATTCAGACATATATCTAGATTCTACATTGTAAATTTTTAAGTTGTAACATTATGCATACAAATACAATCATGACAGATTCATCAATGGCCCTGTTGACGACTCTGTGTCAACTACCCTATAACAGTACACATTTTTTCAAAGGAATTCTATGATGTTCGAGCAGTCAGATATCCAGAATTCATCATCATCATTCATCAGTTTATCAAAGTTGTAAGTCCAGATTTTGTAGCCCGGGGGGCCATTGTAAAAATGATTCTAATATGTCTATAAAGCCTTCTAAAACACCTAGGTAAGCTTAAGAATTTTTGCTAACGAGTTTCATCCTACAGAGTTTTTTAACCTCGTTAATGATTTTGTGTTTCTAAACAAAAAATAATTAATAGATTTTTTCTCCCAGATATACCCCTAAAGCTAGGTTGGGGCTTGGTGGTGATGTCTTAAGTAAGTCCTAGTGTATCGAGTCTATGTATTTTCATCATACTAGATCATTTCTTGAGTTTCACAGAATTTGGTTGAGTTTAAGTGTCTATTTTTATTTATTAAGTTTCCAACTGGTTAGGAAATTTAATAATTTGGATGTAATTTGTAAAATAAAAAATTTGTAAAAATTGAAGGGGGTAGAGTATTCATAATTAGAACATCTATACCTCAACTTTGTGTTTAGACACCTTTTCAGGGTCGAAATTATGTCTATCACCTCAAATTATATATATTTTTTGGTTTTCTGGCAAAAAATGACAAACAATTAACCAGAAAATAGACATAAGATAAAATTGAGAGAAAATAAAATTCTCTCCAAGTGGAAAAATAAATTTTTGGAGAAGATGGTCATTTCCGAGGAAGAATTAAATTTGACAAACTCAATTCCAAGGTAGAAAAATCCACAAAAACTTCAACGGGTCCGGAAATAAGGCAGAAAAACCCACAAAAAATTCAATGGGTCCAAAATAAGTCAAATTTTCAAGGTCCTCCATCAAGGGAAAAGTCAAATTTTTAGCAAAAATTGAATTTATGAACCAAGGTAGTTAAGTCAAAAGTGATTTTTTGAGGAAAACAGGTCAAAATATTATTTTTTGGACTAGGAAGAAAGGGAATTATTATGGAATTAGAATTTCTTCATAAAGTCAAAGGATAGGATTTAATTTTGGCATGGATCAAGCATTTAGTAGCTGTTATTCTCCAAGATCAAGTCAAAATTATGCAACTTCTTGGACCTAGCCGTTTTCCACTTGGAGGGGGATCTAGATCACTCTATTTTTGGATGGTGTGTTGGCTTTGGAAGCTCTGTAACATTTTTTTTTTCCTTGAGTAATAAAGCATAAAGCCTTTGGGGGCAATATTATGGTGTATCTCTTCAACTTGTTATGGTAAATATAATCTGATGGTTCTTTAAATTTCTATTGTGTGCTTTAATTTGTTTAATTCTATAGCCATTTGGATTTATAGTTTGCTTGTTTGCACCTATATCTAGGATGAAAACATTGTTGAATTGCTAGATCTAGTGGATTCTTGTTTGAATCACTAGAGCTTCTTTTCACTGTTTGACTCACCCTTATTGGATCTAACAAAATCTTTAAGTTTTTTGTAGAAAAGCTTATTGATTAGGTGTCGAGCATTTGAAGCGAGTTCTTGTTTGAATCTTCATCTCCTCGAGCTAAGTGTTTGAAGTAATTCTTGCTTGAATCTTCATCCCCTTGGCACACAACAACGAATAACCCATAGTGGGGTTTTTCCAAAGGCTCATCATAAGATCAAAATTTCTTTTTTAAAAGGGGGTTTTCTTAACCATCCATCTAAAAGGAAATTTTTTGTTAATCTTCAAAAATTCTATTTCATTGTGCTATAATTGATTTATCAGCTATTCAAAGAGCTTATAATATTGTGAATAATTTGTGAATTTTGTAAATAGTTGTGAATAATGATTTCTTTAACCTTTTTTTTAATCTATAAATCTTGTATATATTTATCGAATTGGAGTTTTTCTTCTTTGTTTCTTGGTTTTTATTTGTTTTGAAGGTAAATTTACTCAAGGGTTGAAGGGAAAATTGAAAATATTTTTTAAAGATCAGTCTCCTTGCTCTTGGCTTTAAAATCCTTTTTCTGTCATTATAATTTGCGGCTACCCTAGGATTGGACTTTCGAATTTTAGCAAGAAAATGATGATGGAAGGTTTTGAATTTTGAATTTTGCAGGGAGGCCTTCCAGCAAAGGGTTGTAAATTTTTTAAAATCTATTTTGTGCCTTTAACAAATCAAATTTTGAAATTTTTTGTCCCTTTTGCATAGAAACCAATCTTTTTTAGGGAATTCAAACTTCGATTTAGGGAAGGTTTCATATTTTGAGGTTTGGGAATTGATTTCAATTTGTTTTAGGGGAAGCCACAATGTCCTTGAGGGCTTTCTCTCAAAGCTACAGGCCCATTTAAGCCTCATCCTTGCTTAGAAAATGAATTAACTTAAAGAATTTTAATTTGACAAAATTTTATACAGAAATTTCTTCAATTTGATTTGCAAAAGGCTTGCTTGCTAGGGCTTTTCATAGAAACTGAATTTGTTTTGTTCTTAGAGGCACAAAACGGATTTGTGGAATGACGAGAACTAAAAGAGGCTACCAAATTTTCTCTGGTTCGAAATTCTCTCTTGGCTAGAGTGTTTTGCAAAAGGATAATTGTTTTTTGAGTATTTGAACCCTCCATCGTTAAGAAATTAACCATTAAAATTATTTTGAGCTTTTCTTTTGCTTGGGCGTGACCTTTCTGGAAGCTGTCTGCAATTTTTCCAAGGTCGGTTTGCCATTTGGGCTTTGCGAAATTTGAGAGTTGAGAATTTTACCACCTTCAAATTCTTTCAAAGAGCAGAATGGATTTGGGCGACCATCCTCATTTTGGAGTCATTCATTGTTCTCTCTCTCTTGCATGATTTTCCTTGAGCCATCCTTCAGTTTGAGCGAAGACCTTGGCACCTTTACACAAAAAGCCAAATAATAAATTTTTGTGATAGGGAACTAATTTAAGATTGGGATTTGTCATTCCAATTTTTCCTATCCTCAAGGTTTATTAATCCCTTAGCTTTGACGTCAAAATTTAAATTTAAGCAGACTTCATTTTGGTGAAGTTGATTTCCTTAATGGGATAAATATTTCTCATTATAAAGTGGTTTAATTAAAATGAAAATTTTAAACCATATTAAAATTTATCCCATATTCAACCATATGAAATTTCTCCTTAGTGGAATAAAACCATTTTTTTTATATCCATTCCACTTTGAAGAAAAGTCATTCATTTTTGTTTGAGAGGAATATTCTCATTTTAATCTTCAAAAAATTATCATTAATGTTTTGAAGAGTGACATTAAATTTCTATTTGTAGGTCACCCTTAAACAATCAAAGGGGTTTTTTTTTCCTTTGTAATTTTAACAGAATATTTCTAGGGAGAGCTTCTTTGGTCTTGTACTAACATTTTTTATTTTCTTGCATTTGTCTAAGCACTTCATTTGATTACCATATCTTGGTCTAAATAACTTTTATTACAATTGAATATTTATTTCGCTGATAGATCTAAGTTATATTTCTATTGAAGTTGCTTATCATCATTCAGGTAATTACTTGTGCCTTGTAATGCTCTTAGCAATATTGAAGTCATATCATAAGTGAAGTGATATTATTAATCTAATTAAAAATTCGTTTCACATGAAAAGAAATTTCCATTAAGGCACGTGTTATTTACTTAACGCTTTGTTTCATTGAGTGACCTTTATTTTTGCTTCATTGTCATACATTAATCTCAGGTGGATTGATATTTCATTACTTTGAAGCATATTGTTATACCTCATTGAAACATTGTGTTAGCATTGCACTAACTGTTGCATCATTCACTTTATTGCATCTTCTTAGTTGCTTGTCTTATTTCAACTGAGGATCTAAAGTAACTTTGAAATCGCTGTTAACAATATCATTTGTCTTTTAGTTAATTGCGTCAATCTTATTTGAGTTTCACTTGTTCCTAATCTCTATATATCATTAAGTGAAGAACATTCTAATAAACACTATAACTAAAGGCACTTGATATTGTCATTGTCTTAATCATTGTTTCATTGAGAATTGTAAACTTGCTTCATTGATTTGATATTGGAATCTTGTAGCCTTATGTTCTAATTTGATATCTCAATAAAGCTTGGTTATAAGTGGTTTACATCTTTACATTGAAGCATATTGTCATCTCTTTGAAACTATCTAACTTTATCATCACCCTTGTAGCATCGCTTACTTGGTAACTTGAGATATCATATGTTGTTGTGCAAGCACTTTTAAATTTCTTTAAGCATTATTTCAAGACACTGGTCTCTTATTGTTTCATCTTAAGTGTCATATTGATCTAAGTGAAGTTATCTATCTCACATTCCTCAGTTTAATAACGTAACTTGCCTTCTAATCTTAATTCAAGCTACTTAGAAAAGTGATTGCTCTGCATCAATTCTCCTAGAACTTGTTGTTCCAACAAGTTTCCCCTTTTCCATCTACCCTTAGGGACTGCCCCCCTTGACTTAGCTAGGAGAGAGTCTAAACGAAGTGAGTAGGGATAAGAGTGATCACCCCTACTCTGAGTGTTGCATCTTAGGTGTACACTTTAGGCAACAACAGATCCAATAGGAGAAAGACAAGAAACTTCAGTTTTCTCATTAAGTCATCAAAATCAAAATGTGTGACATAGGTATTGAGTCCTGAGGACTCCTGACTAGCAATGCCAATGGCAAATACAAATAGAAAATACTAAACAACTACAAGGTAGTAGGTAGCTCATCAATCATCATCATCAAAAGCAACATCACTGTCATGGTCACCACTACTCTCCTCTGCATCCTCATCCTTTATATCGAATGTAATCTCTACATCTGCTCGTGTGGAGGATGACGCCTCAAGAGTATCACAGTCATCAAAAGTGATAGGCTATAGCATTGATTCATTAAGATCCAAGTTGGCCAATGCTAACTCAACACTGTTGTCCAAACCCATATTATCATCCCACATCTTTGTCTTTCCCTTCAATCACTGCTTCCTCTGCATGTAAATAAGACGAATGTTGGTGTGCACATACACCGTTGTCTCTTCCTTGGACTGCTCAAGCTTGCTCTTCTTCACACTATACACATTTTCGTATGTGCTCAAATTCCTCTCACAACAAGAGGATGAAGTAACTTGAGAGAAGAGCCTCATGGCTAACTTCTGTAGAGGAGGGCATTTTGCCCCATGAGTTGCCCATCAAGAATAGAGCTTCTTATCTCCCCTGTCTGGAAAACTATACAAAAGCATCCTCCACCTCATCAAGGGATGCTCTATCCTTAAATACCTGCCTCAATGCATCCTTCCTCCCCTGTAAAATTTCACTATCCATGTGAGGAGGGAATCTGCGGGAAGGTCCACCATTCAACCACTCATGGTTATAGTATTTTGGATTCAATGAGTGAGCCAAACAATGCAAAGGTGTGCAATTCTTGTCCTACATGTTGACAAGAATATCTTGTATGGTGGTGAAGAAGGCCTCCGATGATGTCTCATACTCAGAGCACTCACTCTATATAATAATGGTCCTCACGGACTCAATCATGGAATCCCATCCCTCATAAACCTCTCCTAGGATGGGTTGGTCTGTATCTGCATATCGTAGCAAAGTAATGATAGGGTCCATGATCTTAATAGTGAGATCTACCCCCCTACCAAGCATCATCTAACACTGTGTCCTTGACTCTTTTTGAGGCTACTTGACCTGTCTTTCTCCAAAAAGACCAAAACTCTAAAATAACCATGGCCCCAAGAGCGGTCTTGAACTCCCTCAACCTCTTCAACATGATGAATGCAGAGGCAAACCGTGTATCTGCAATCTTCAACAATGATAAATGTGTGTACTCTTTGTAGATTGTGAGGGCATTAGTGTGATTTTGTACAAAGTTGCGGATATGTCGTGCATCCTCAATAGCACTTCCAATCCAAAGAACATTAGAAGCAATAGTTTTAACTGCTAAATTCAAGGAATGGACAATGAAAGGTGTCCAAAATACTTGTGGATATTTAGCTTCCACAATCATGCCAACAACCTTGCAAACAGGTGCATTGTCTGTAATGATTTGCACACAAGAATAATCACCTACATCTTCAATAACTTTAATGAACAACTCACCCATATATTTTGCATCCTTGTATTTTCCAAGTGCATCCATTGATTTCAAGAAAACTAGTCCATTCAAGGAAGACACCATGAAGTTGATGAGTGGGTGGCGTGCTAGATCTGTCCATCCATCAGAAACAATACTAACCCTTGATGTTGCCATGCTGATTTAATAGGCTGAACCATTTTATCCACCTCTTTCTTTGCCTTAGTCATCAATGTGGTTCTAAGCTTATTTGACCTAGGAAGCACATACCTCGATGGAGCCCCTTGAGTTAGAGCTTGATACATATCAATAAATAAAGGTAATCGTGCAACATTAAATGATATGAAGTTCAGATAGAAAAAGAAGGCAATGGTGATGTCAAGCTCTTCTCATCTCTCTTGTTGAAATATCTTGTCCATTGGACCAAGTGCCATTGCCTTTCTTTTTTTTGCTTGACCTATACCCCCACCGAAAGTCTCAAATGGAAATTTGCTGCTGCTTTTCCTCAAGAATGGAAGGGGATCCTCATTCTTGTTCTTTTAGATGATGCATCCACCCTTGCCACACCAGCATTGGCCTATTTTTCCATTTCTTTCCTCTTAGCTACAAATACCTTTGCACATGCTCCAATTCCACAACCTGGTAAGCCCAACAAATAAAATTTCACATGGAAATAAGTGCTCTTGAGTTGACTGTTGCAATAACTTGTCCAAAGAACATTGCCTCCTCCCTTTAACTTGTTGTCCGACCCTTGATCTCTTGTGACATACTTCCACAAGGGATATTTACTTTCTTGAGTTTGCTATCTTTCTAAATTTATTCTTCCCTCAACATTTGAAGTTGCTATTGCAGCCCCACTTCCAACAGAGGGCACTGATAGACCCTGACGAAATTGTAATAGGAAGGGCATTACCAATGGGGACATTCTTCCCCTTCCCTACTGCCCTTGATTGAGCCATGAATGTTGTAAAAAAATAACGAAAAGATGCATTGGATGTAAACAAAATGGACAGGCAAACAACTGTAGCAAAAATGGAAAAAAAATGGAAGCAAAATGCACTTATCGGTTGCTTGAATCATCTCCAAAACTCTCCTAAACCCATTTCTATTTGCTCCCACACACCCATAGCAAGAGAGAGACACAACAATGAAGAGAACGTGACCCAAATTGGGCTTTTAAGAAGCCGTGAGACGCATTTCTAGAGGGACACGCATCTCGAAATCGAGACACGTTGCTGGGCAAATCAAATTCGCAAGCCCAATGAATCCCATGTGTTCGGACACACTTGATCCACGAATCAGACACGTGTCCCTCGAGAATCGTGTCTGACATGTGGAATTCGGGACACAGGGGGGGGGGGGAGAATCTAGTTTCTTAGCTTATATGCCATTTAATTTATATAACACTGAGAATTTATAATGCCAGAATAGAGTGGAGGTGGAAAACACACCGCATAAGTTTTGAAACGGAAAAACGGTTTGGACACCCTTGCTTTCATTCGTTAGATTGTGTAAATGACGAAGAATATTCTTAGATTGTTAAATCTAGACCATTTATATATTTTAATTTTTAAAGAGTGGAAATTTTGGAAGCTCTATTCCAGAATAGACCACGCCTATCGGTGTAATTATATTCATGCACATGAATGTAAATCCAAACCATTAGACACCAAATATGAAAAGCTTGTTACTATATAGCATGTTAGGGCAAATATAGCAAATTGGCACATGATGTGATACATATTTGAAACAAAATACAAACAATAAGGCTCTAAATGGTCTCTAGAGACTAATAAACACCATGCTACAACAAATAACTTCATATTATCAATCTCATCTCTTATACTAGTCTCCTTATCATCAGTAGCACCCTCTTCCTCCTTTGGTGTTTGCATCAATCCTCCATAGACATCTCCAAATGCTCACACATGCTCAACAAGAGCAAGGGAAATAATAAATCTAAGTGGTGGTCATTATATAACTTTGTTTTAGGGTTTGGGAGAGTTGTGGTCCCTTAACCTTTTGTTACCCTTCCCCAGAACCGTTGTTTCTCCCATAGATTGGTTCACAACAAGAATTGAATTGAACTGGCTTGTTTGTCTAGTTTGTTGCCGCTCAAACTAGTAGGGGTCCTAGGAGGGGATCCTATAGAGCAACTACTAGGTCAAGTGGCAACAATGGGGCGTTAGCCCACTATCACCTTAGCTAAAGCTCCTTGCTCTTTACAAACTTTCACCATTGGGAGGAGTCACAGTATGAGAGGAATCACAAGAATAGATGGATCAATGATAGGATATGGTGCGATTCCTAAAGCCTATTCACAAGAGAGGCTCAGATAATGGGCTTGCTATAGAAGCAAGATGAATGGCTCTCTTAAAAGGGCTAAGCGGATGCCTAGACCTAGGGTTTGAGGAGTGCTATTTGAAAAGAGGTTCCCAAGATCAAGGAATCCTAAAAGAAAAAGGGTTTCTAAGCATCCTTTGTGAGATTGGAGTTTCTAGTTTGTGGGACCACAAAGAAGCCCAACTTGACCCGAACAAGGCCAATGGTTTGGTTTGTAGCAACAAATTGATGGTCTTGACCAAGTTGGGAGGTTAATAGGATCAAAGGAATTGAATTTATCTTGGAATTTTAGTGCAATGATCCTAATGAAGCCACTGACCAAAGGATACTTAGGGAGGAGAATGATCTTCAATCTAGGGCTTGGAATATCTCTAGATTCCGCCGCGGGATCGACCTCAAATTTGGAGGACCTCTCAAGAAAACCCCAATGCAGTAGTTGACCAATTTTCAAGGATTTTCAATGGCTAGAAATGATTTTAGGTGATGCCTTAGGAGGCCTACTAGGTTAGAGCTTAGAAAAGAGGAAAAGGAGGTGAAAAAGATATTCGTTTGAAGATCACCTAGGACTAGATCAGTGCCTAGCCTATTGGGAGAATGAAGTCAATGCAAATCAATTTTTTGAGATGTTTTATACCCAATCAAGGAGTCTCCTAGCAACTTCGCATAGCCCTAGAGGCAACAAATAGGTCCGTAGGAAAGTCTATACTTCTTTGATGTTGCAATTGATGACGTATCAAGGTAATAATGAACTATCATATACCTCTAGGACATTTGTTCACCATACTTTTGCATGAAACATATGAAAAGCCCTCATAAAGACAAGTTTTAACAAATTCACATTTCTTAAAGGCAAATACACTGACTTCATGAGCGAAAACATTCATACATTGCACAAGTGACAATACATGTAAAGTAGAACATGAAAATGACACAAGTATAGCGAAAAGCCTCCAATCATCAATGTGCAAAAATATCAAAACTCCAAGACAAAAGGTAAGTTTTCCAAACATCGAAATGCATTTAGAAATCAAATTCATCCACCAAAGAGGCTAGTCGAAATTCTCAAGAAGAGATAGTCCAACCCAAAAATGTGATGATAGAAATGAATGAGCCTCTCATCTGTTTATACAATCCATAAGGGGGTTCCAATAGCCTATTAGCCTAATAATGCCCTTAATAATAAAATAATGTACAATAATGACATGACTTGGTGACAAGCCCACCAAGATAGCTCCATAACACAAAGATAAGCCTCTCAAGAGGGAAAATTAGTAGATACAATGAGTCGTTAGGCCCTTGAAGAGGCCTAGTGGAGTCCAAAGTCTGCCAAGGTGAGAGAAAAGACTCCAAATATAGTGATCAAGTGGGTGGTATTGGAAACTAGGACAATACTGAGAGGGGGGGGTGAATTAGTATTGTAGGAATTTTACTAATTTAAAACTTTCTTTTCATTTTGTGTAAGAACAATAAGACATCAAAGAGTACTTTCAGCAATAAGTATGACAAACAATGATTTCAGCAATTAATGGAACACACAAAGAACAAATAACTTCTTCAAAATTTCTCTTCAATTTATTCATAGGGCAAGCTACAATTTGCTGTTACAATTTTCTAGCTGCAACCAGCAGGAAGCTACAACTCCCTGATTTATCAACTACAACTGAATGAAGCTACAACCCCAACTATTTTAGAAAACCCACAAGAAGGAGCACCAACTCCTGATTTTGCAAGCTACAACTTGCTTGACACTCCCTGGTTCATCTTTCATCCATTTTCATACTAGAAACAATGAATGCCTTCTTTGCTTTCAAAAACAATTAAATTCCTCAATCATCAACACCTTCAACAATCTCTGATCACTGAGAAACACTAGGCAACAATCCTACTCGATCACACTAGATCTCATATCTCTGCTTTTCAAAAACTTGTTTGCTCAAGCCTGCTTATAAACAATTTGGCTTGATATTTTTGGCTTTTCTTTATTTTCTTTGATTGTTGCATGCATCCTTATTTTTTGCCTTTGTCCTTTTATTTCTGTCCGCTGATTGTGTTCATCATGTTCTCTGACCCTGATCATCCTTTTCGGCTAGTTGAACTAAGTTTATTTGCCTATTTTAGCATTCCAGCCTTTTATAGGTTTTAATAGTGCTTCTTCTAATTTAATCTGCTGTTAACTTTGGCTTAACTGCTAAATCCACTGCCAAAATTGACAGTTCTTCCTTTTGAGCCAAAGGCCCTTTTTCTTTGCTCCTTTACCTGCTTTTTTTCCATAGGACCAGGTCTCCGCAACCATTGGCTAGGCCTTTGGGCGCTAAGCCCTTTTAAGTCCTTCGCGAGCCAAATTCCTTTGTTAATGGGTCTGCGCCATTGGTCTATTTCTATGCGAAATGACCACAAGCAAGTTCTTAGCTGCTTTAAGAGCCTCATCGACTCATTTTCTTTTATAACCTATGCGCCCTTGGTTCTCTAACAGCTACATGGAACCTTGTGCGGGCGCTTAGCCCGTAGCTCTCCGTATCCCGATGCTTTTGTTTATGTGCCCTTTATACATCTACTAGGGTCTATCCACCGGGTCGACGTGTCCTGTGGTGACCGCCCGTCTGCTCTTTGATTGATTGTTGTTGTTCTGCGTGTCTCGATGCTTGTCTCTCGATGCTTTCCTTTTGCACACTTCTTGAAGTCTTCCAGGCTATATCCACTGGGATGATGTCACGATGACGTCACCTGTGCTACGTGTTGACCTGTGATAGGTGACACGTGTCACTCAAATATGGGCCCTTTGGGTACATGAAAATGCCAAAACTGCCTGCCACATGTCCACCTATGATTGGCCTATGCAGACGTCACATGTGACCAATTAGACATTACCACCTGTCCTGTCAGAGAGGAGAGGAAAAGGGTCCTTGAGACCTTTGTTTTGCAACCATTTTCTTTGTTAAAGCATTTTATCAAAAACCACCGGGTTCGACACCACTCCATTATGGTTTGTGGTCTTAGGAGGAGTAGTGTCGAGGTGGATCTCAGCCGTTGATCTACACGATCGACGGTATAGAAAACCACCTCCTGTGGCCTCCAATCCTGACAAGGCTTTCGTTTGAAGTGCTTTCAAATGCCGCCACATGTTCTGATGCTTATCTCCCTTTTCGGGTTGAGCTGTCGGAGTGGGGACCTCCCTCTCAAATCCTCATTGGTCGGCTCTTTGCTGCCGTGTCTCGATGCCCTGTCTCCTGACAATTTTGCTTTGTAAGCCTTAAGGTTTCGCTAGGGCTATACCTCTAGGCTACCGCCGCCAAGATGACATCATATGCTAGTGTCATCCCGCTCCATTCATCCCGACGATAAGACTTGTGCGCCATAACCATACCACTAGGGTAGCTCCGCCAGGCCAGGTTGTCAGGTGGACTCCTCTTGCGCCAATAAAACTACTTCCTGTTGTTGCGTTTTCGCTCCAAGTCAACTCAGAACTCCTTTTGGCCGCTCCGCTAGAGTTTGCCACCGAGTTTGACACTTATGCCAACCTTGGCTACGTGCCAAAGGGCTCATCCAAACTCCTTCTAACTCTGCTAACTTTGACTGACTCTATCTTTGGATCTAGGAGGCCATTTTTAGACGTCCACATATCACTGGAAAGTATTTTCCAGGCTCTTTCCATCTAAAGCGGGTTTGACCTGTATGTGTGGTGATCCGCTACTCCATAACAAGCTCCAAAGCTCAACACCATTCTGCTGCCATGCTACCATGCTACTCCTTAAGTCTTCTTCCTGAGACCTTCTTTGACACCTGTGCCACCTATTGACATCAATGGACACTTTGTTGCCATCACCTTGTTGCCATCAGTGACAACGTATTTCAACAGGTGGCCCCTTTGATATTCAAGCAAATCAAATATGGTGTCCCCAAGTGGGTGTGGGGGCACAATGACATCCTCATGTGTCTAAGTGGATTGATAATGCCTGTATATTATATGTAAGGGCTAGAATGATGACATAATCCCTCCCTCTGTCTCTCATGGTGAGACTTTGTGTCCTTGAATATTTTCCAAGTGTGTGGAGCAAGTGTAAAATCAATTGGGCATGGTGGTCCAGGTGCATCATCCTTATCCAAAAGGTGGAACATGTGCAATCAATCAATGGTGTTGAGGGATCCATGAAGTGGCAATATGCTCCCTGCTATGGTGGAGGCCCATGGCTCTCAACGCTCACCCTATAAATGCCAATATGACCCTCTGGAGGGCTTGAAACCCGTATAGGGAGACCAAAGCCCAAATGGAGAGCTACCTGCAATCCTGTATAAGATCTAATGCATCCCCTCACCTTCCAATACAACAAATCATTAGATTAATCAAGTAAAAGAGCTTACAAATCATGGAATCAAGTGGACACTTCATAGTGGCATGCCCTTACATAGTGGGCTTCAACATGTACAGGTGTCTCTAGGCTCGATAAGGGGGTTAACCAAGGTCCGTATTAAGTGGTTTCTACCTCTAAAAAGGGGTGACGTGTTCACAGTACATCTATCAAGTGGTAGGTGGCATGTGATATAATGATGGAATGGAATGGGGCATCAGGGAAAGGCTCCAAGCCACATGCCACAGTACAAGGGTAGCTATAATAGGGAAGCCCACACTTGGGTATATGGATGTAGGAGGGTGCAATCGTGGTACATGAGTTACCCCGACCTTTGTTTTTTTTTTCACTCTTCTTCATATGGCTTTTGCCTTTGATCAATTTTTCTTCATAATTGCTTGGGGCTCTAGGGGATGAGAGCATGATGTGTAGCATATAGCAGTGAATACCCTCCTTAAGGTGGGGTAGTTCATCGCCCACCAAGGATTGGGACAATCATAGGTTCCTTAATGATGTAAGGGGGCCAATATGAGGGGCCCTAGGAACCAGGGTGATGGCCATAATGATAGGGGTTAGCTCATGTTGGCTTTTTCCCACGTGTTAAATTTGTATGACCTGACCATATTTTGCATTTTATGGTACATTTTCTTGGGAGAGTGGTAAAATTATGCTTTTTCTATTTTTTTTTACCTGCATCAATCTCCAGTGCATTGCTCCAGGCCTGACCCAAGGTGTGGACATGGGGAGGGGGAAACTAACTCCTTGTGGACCTGGATGGGAAAAGTGATGAATAGGGTTATAATGAGCGGAGGGGAGTGATGTCAATGGAATTGGGAAGTGGGACCACGCAACCAGAATCAGGGTTTTCCATGTAGTGCCACCCCTAAAGCTAGTAGCCAGTAAAGGAGATCCCATGGGACTAGGATACAAAGTTAACCATCAAATTGGACAGAGGAGACATGAATAAAGACCTAGCCCACTCTTTTCATCGAATCCCCCCACTAATCCATCCCCAAAAGTGTCCATGATAAGTAAACAAAAATATCCAAATACACAATGAAAAGTCATACCTTCGGGGTTGGAAGGCACACCTTCAAACATACGATCATAACAGATGGGCGAGGGACCACATGGCTAGATTAGGTGGCGGAGATAGTGGCACATCGAGCTATTTGGGGGCTGCAAGGGGTTACTGGATGCCGACTGAGGACCATCTAGGAGAAAATTTTCTCTTATGGATATCACCCACAAAGTGGTGGGTAACATTTGGCACCAACTGGAACATGATCTCTCGGAAGAGTGCTCTAACGGGGAGGTCATGCGAACAACATCAATCTCTTAGGACCGTAGACCTGTCACCTGCACATATCACAAACCGAACACATGGGGCAACATGTTTTTGCAGCGTCTTATGATCGCTCATGCTTATATTAGGCTGTAAAAATCATCATGAAATAAAATTTTATTCTATTTGCAATTTTAATATAAATGCAACTATTCTAGCATGATAATATCATACGAGTATATAATGCATCCTACCCTAACATGCATATAAAATTATGCAAACGCTAAGTATAATCATAGATCCAATGCAACCAACATCTCAATTTATCGGTATAAAAGCATGTGCTTCTATGGTTATTTATGCAACAGATCCAAAAACACAAATGGGAAGAATAATATGAGGTTACGAGGGCGGAAGGTGGGAAAATAAGAGACCCATATGCCATAGAAAAGAACCCTGGTAGAAGGGAAAGACACCAACCGAGAGGATTGAATTTGTTCCTCTAACCAAAAGATGGAAATGTCAATGACCAAGTACATGAACCTTTGATGAAGAACTATCTTAGGCATATCACCCTCAGGGTAATAAGGAACAAATGACACAAACACATTTAGGATGATATTATCTCAGCTATTGGGAAAAAAAGAGGCGAAACCATCATTGTATTTGGGGAAAAACCATGATTCATCATTTTTCATAGGGGAAACTGACTCTTCATCAAAACATGGGAAATGAACCTCATCACAAACATCTATTTCTGGGCTAGGAACATAGTTACAAGGGGAGGATAAACATGAAGAAAAACCCTTTATCAGTGGCATGGCTAAAGGAGGCATCTTCCTCAATCCTTTTCTTACAAGGGCTATTGGAATTATTCGCAATGGTGAAAATATCTTCTTTGATCGAATTGTCATCATCTTGGAGCATGAGGGAGAGACCTTTCCAATCTTTAGGAAGGGCTTCAGAATGGCCAACCTTGTTATTTGGAAGGGGCAAAGTGCTTTCTTCTTTCAAGGGCTCACTTTTATGGATTCGAGATACTATGGGGCCTTCATTTTTATAATCATACCCAATTCCCCAATCAACAACCCAAAAGTCACCGGTAGATTCTTCGCTCATTTGATGATCATGATCTCCCTCAGAATCATCCCATTCTTCACTATGCATTTGATGTTGGATAAGCTGCAATTCAATCTCCTCTTTGTTCAGCGGGGAGGACCCTTCCTCTTTCATCTTTTCTCAAAGAACGCTATCTAAGGTCTCCACTACATGAGTTTGATAGAATACTTCAAGGAGAAGGGCATCAGTAGGGTTCTGGTTATATTCATATTTCATACCATAGAGCCTTTCCAACTGTTCGTATAAGTGGGAGAAAACAACTATGGAGTTATATGTAGCCACAAGCTGTTTGCGAGATTTGTCATATTCCATCATCCTCTTGCAACACCTGGAGGCTCTTGGGGCCCAGACCTTCATCATCCTTGGAGGACATGCTTTCCAATTCATGAGTCTCTTTTTCGGCAAAATCCTCGAGATATGCATCAATAACTTGATCTTGGTAATTTGGAGAAGGATCAATATATTCTTCCTCAAGCATCTAACCATATTCAATAACTTCCTCCTCCCGAAAAACCACCTCCAACATTTCTCATATGTCTTCATTAGTTTGGAAATCTGGCCCTTCATGCAAGAGGAAGTGTACAACCAACATTGAAAGAGAAGGAATGCTTTTAGGCTCACATGACTCAAGCCAATCGGTATTTGGGGCAATTGATAGGACAAACCATTCCATTTGGTCGCAAGGTTGAGTTATATTTTGGCTTGAAACACACCTCATGAACCTTACAACGTGATTGATTGTGGAATGTGGATCCCCATCAAACATTGGCATATTCTTCATGTATTTTGATGCGGGATATTACTGTGTCCCTGTCATATCTATGGCGGGAATATATGTGGCCAACATGTTGCTAGGTCTTTAATGATATGGTAGTCACCAGGATGAATGAAATTACCTTGACAAATGCTTGCTTCACCCTATAAGCGTTGACCTTAAATCTCAATGAAGAACTAGGGCTTCGTTCTTTCAATGGAGTCGCCAAGAATGATATATCAATATTGTCGTATGGGGAACGAGACACACGTCTCGCGTCCCCAACAATGACGTCAAAAATGTTACCTCTCAAACTAGTAGGGGTCCTAGGACGGGTTCCTATAGAGAAACTTCTCGGTCAAGTGGCAACAATGGAGCGATAGTCCATTGTCACCTCAGCTAAAGCTCCCTGCTCTTTACGAACTTTCACCGATGGGAGGAGTCACGGTATGAGAGGAATCACAAGAATAGATGGATCAATTATAGGATATGGGACGATTCCTAAAGCCTATTCACAAGAGAGTCTTAGATAATGGGCTTACTCGCTATAGAAGCAATGATGGATGGCTCTCTTAGAAGGGAGAAGAGGATGCCTAGACCTAGGGTTTGAGGAGTGATATTTGAAAAGAGGTGTCCAAGATCAAGGAATCCTAAAAGAAAAAGGGTTTCTAAGTGTCCTTTGTGAGATTGGAGTTTCAAGTTTGTGGGACCACAAAGAAGACGAAGTTGACCCAAACAAGGCCAAGGGTTTGGTTTTTAGCAACAAATTGATGGTCTTGACCAAGCTGGGAGGAGAATAGGATCAAAGGAATTGAATTTATCTTGCAATTTGAGTGTAATGATCCTAATGAGGCCACTAACCAAAGGATACCTAGGGAGGAGAATGGTCTTCGAGATAGGGCTTGGAATATCTCGAGATTGCATTGCGGGATCGACCTCAAATTTGGAGGATCTCTCAAAAAAACCCCAACGCATTAGTTGACCAATTTTCAAGGATTTTCAATGGCTAGAAATGATTTTAGGTGATGCCCTAGGAGGCCTACTAGTTTAGGGCTTAGAAGAGGAAAAGGAGGTGAAAAAGCTACTAGTTTGATGACCACCTAGGACTGGACCAATGCCTATCCTATTGGGAGAATGGAGTAAATGCATATCAATGTTTAGAGATGTTTTATACCCAATCAAGGAGTCTCCTAGCAACTTTGCATAGCCTTAGAGGGAACAAATAGGTCCCTAGGAAAGTTTATACTTCGATGTCGCAATTGATGACTTATCAAGGTAATAATGAACAATCATATACCTCTAGGACATTTGTTCACCATACTTTCGCACGAAACATATGAAAAGCCCTCACAAAGACAAGTTTTAACAAATTCACATTTCCTAAAGGAAGCTACACTAGCTTCATGAGTGAAAACATTCATACATTACACAAGTGGCAATACATGTAAAGTAGAACATGAAAATGATAAGTACAACTATAGCGAAAATCCTCCAATCATCAATGCGCAAAAATATTGAAGCTCCAAGACAAAAGATAAGCTTTCCAAACATCATAATGCATTTAGAAATCCAATTCATCCATCAAAGGGCCTAGCCCAAATTCTCCAGAAGAGATAATCCAATCCAAATATGTGATGATAGAAATGAATGAGCCTCTCATCTATTTATACAATCCATAAGGGGGTTCCAATAGCCTATTAGCCCAATAATGCCCCTTAATAATAAAATAATGTACAATAATGACATGACTTGGTGAGAAGCCTGCCAAGATAGCTCCATAACACAAAGATAAGCCTCTCAAGAGGGCAAAATAGTAGATGCAATGAGTCGTTGGGCCTTGAAGAGGCCTAGTGGAGTCCAAAGTGTGCCAAGTTGAGAGAATAGGCTCCAAACATAGTGATCAAGGGGGTGGCGCTTTGATATCCAAGCCAATCAAATATGGTGTCCCCAAGTGGGTGTGGGGGCACAATGACATCCTCATGGGTCTCCAAGTGGATTGATAATTCCAGTATACCATCTGTATGGGCTAGAATGATGACATAATCCCTCCCTTTGTCTCTCATGGTGAGACTCTGAGTCCCAAAACATCTTTGAAGTGTGTGGAGCAAGTGTGAAGCCAACTGGGCATGGTGGTCTAGGTGCATCATCCTTATCCAAAAGGTGGAACACGAGCAATCAATGAATGGCATTGGGGGATCCATGAAGTGGCAATCTACTCCCTACTACGGTGGAGGTCCATGGCTCTCAATGCTCACCTTACAAGCAACAAATGACCCTCTGGAGGGATTAGACCTCGTATATGGAGACCAAACCCCAAATGTGTTATGTATATTTATTATTATTTATTAATTAGATTTAGTTATCTTAGGTTATTAACTGAAAAGGCATGATCAAAGATCATGCCTCTTCGCCAAGGGACACCTTGAGGCTATATTTAAAGCCTAGGTGATCCCTCATTGTAATCATCTCTTATCTTCATCATTAATAATATATATTTATCAAGTTTACCAGAGTTATTACACTCCATTGGTATCGGAGCCATCGCTCTTCGGATCTGTGTGATCACCCAGGAATTACAGAATTCTAGAACTGCAATTCCAGATTGCAGATTTTTCTTATCAGTGCTGGTGACAGCATTTGTTTAAAATTTTTTTTACAGCCCACATACCTCACAAGCGGCTACCCTCCTTCTCCATTTCCCATTACAACCCCGCTCTCCCTTTCCTTATACCCTACGCTTCCCATAACCCACCCTTGGTGAAAAACATACATACAGAGGCACGGAAACAGAAGAAGAATTATATTGGGCTATTTTCCTTGTTTGGGTTATCATTCAAGCTACAGACAGACTTGTGAACAGGTCTATTGAACAGACCTATTACGAATTGCAGACCAGTGAAATTAAAAAAAAACTCGGATTAATAGCTACAGCAACCTGTGATAGCTTGGACTTGTGTGAAGCCCAGCAAACTGTGGAGTCACGTTATTATACCCTCAGATCAGTGTTACCCAAACGGCGTGACCTGGCTGTGGCTTATGATTAAGAACTGGTTGCAGCGGTAAAATTGCGTGGTTTATAAGTTGTATTGACAGACGTTACAGTGGTATTACGCATCGAACCTATTCGAACGCATTACGCTGGGTATATATATCATTGAGTTATTAATAAAATATAATACAACGTTTTAAAAAGAATATACGATACAACGTTTCATAAACAATACATCGTTTCAAATATACGATAACAGTGTGTAAAATAACCGATACAGCGTTTTAAAAAAAAATACGATACAACGTTAACATACGGGAACAGGCACATTTTAAAGAAAACGATTTACAAGCTAACTTCACCAGCGATCAAGTTCACTCCAAATTTCACAACGTTGAGCGTATTCGAGAGGTTCGACGGTGACAGTCTGACTCATTGCGTGATAGTGTGTCTCACTGTGTTCACCGTGTCTCCGCCCGACAAGCAACCCGACCAGTTTTTATTTCGTGTCAAAAAATAAAACAGAGAATCGAAACTGTGTCGATTTTGAACAGCCGGTCAACAGAAAAAAGAGGAGAAACTGGCAGAAAAATACTCTCCACCTCATACGCGTTCGATGTCGTCGTCAATGTCAATGGCTGAATTCCAGAAAAAATTGGTTGATCTCGAGAAACAGATCACTAATAATTCCGAAGAATTCGGAAAAAGATTACTCGACCTTGAAGGCACAGTTGCAGGACATTCCAACGACATCAAAAAGGTTCATGATACGACAAATCGCATAGAAAGACAAATGTGGCTAAATCATCACGAGACCACAGAAGCAATGAACAATATGACAGAACTCTTCAATAAGCTAAATGATAAGATAGATAAGTTAAGTCAGACACAATCCCCAACATCTCCTAACAGGGAACCAAATCAACAAAACAATTCCGCAGATTCTGGGAACTCGGAAGAGCATCAGGAAAGGACTGATTCTCCACATCATCAAGAAGATAGTAATGCAGATTTTCAAAATAAGCAGCTCTGGAATGCATTCGCTAATCAATATCCCCTTCTTGTTCCACCATTAGCATATCAGCGCAAAGCCAAGATCGATCTACCCAAATTTGATGGTAATGAAAAAAATAGCGTTGCATGGCTTAATAAGGTAGAAGAATATTTTGAAATTTATGACATTACTAGTGATGATGAAAAAATTAAACATGCTTCCATGAAAATGGAAGGAGAAGCATATAATTGGTATATGTGGTGGAAAAAGACGACGCTCGCTATCAGTTGGAGGAAATTTAAGGATGCGTTCTTCAAAAGGTTTCAAGGCATAAAAGAAGAGAAGTTCTTTTCAACGTTTATCAAATTACGCCAAAAAGGAGATGTGGATGAGTACACGCGAGAATGGGAGACTTTGGCAACACGAGTACCCGGATTGTCGGAATCTCGTCTAATCCAGTCTTACATCTCGGGACTTAAAATCCACATACAAGAAGAGCTCGAACTACATGAAATTACGTCCGTAGAAGTAGCAAGGCAAAAAGCAAAAGCTGCTGAAAAGAAATTTGAAAGATTATCAAAACCAAAAAAAGTATATTCGAGACGACGGTTTCCTCAATCTGAAAATGTAGATGGCACAAAATATGTCCCTGTTCATCTTCGTGAAGAAGAAAAATCTAATTTGGAAAAACAAAGAATGCGAGAGGGCAAGTGCAAACGTTGCGGTGAACACTGGGACCCTAAGCACAAATGTGCTAATGAAAAAGCGAAGAATCTATACAGTTGTGAAGCAAATGACGATGCTAACAGTACGGATTCGTGTATAGAAGGATTAGAAGACAACTTAGAGTTCTCTCCAGTAGTGGATGGCGAAACTATTCCACAAGTGTCATTATCAGCTATGACAGGCATATTACAACCTCAAACCCTAAGGTTAAGAGGACATATTAAGAAAAACAATGTAATGGTTCTCATAGACACAGACAGCACGCACAATTTTCTAGATTCAACCATGGCCAAAAGACTCAACCTCTTTGCTTTTCCCATGCCTAATATGAAGGTAATGGTGGCCGATGGTAAGAAGATTGAACAAGTAGGAAAATGCCATAAAGTCAAAATTGCAGATTAAAGACTTTCATTTAGAATCGCCGTTCTACACCGTTCCATTACGAGGAGTAGATGTGGTCTTAGGAATTCAATGGCTACGAACTCTAGGTACTTATTCTGCCAACCATCAGAAGCAGTTTATAAGTTTTAAGTGGAAAGGGCAAAAATACAAGTTGTATGGATTCCACGTCCCAGAAAATCAAGTCGTATCTTCCTCTCTGATGACGAAGATGGTTCAAATAGGAGCGCCAACATCTACAGTACAATGTCATAAATTAGAAATGTTATCTTCAAAAGAGAGCCACGACGAGTCACCAAAAGTCAAGACAGGATCCGACCCTGTCAATATCAGATATTTTCACTATCCAGATCAACAAAAGGTTGAACTCGAGAATATGCTCCACGATCTTTTTAAAATGTGGGAAGCAAGAGCCCGCCGCTCAAGAAACCCAGGCGTTCGTCAACATTGTCCATCGTTACATATGCTTTGAGGACAAAGCATCTTTAAGAGAGGGGCAATGTTATGTATATTTTATTAGTTCATTAATTAGATTTAGTTATCTTAGGTTATTAACTGAAAAGGCATGATCAAAGATCATGCCTCTTCGCCAAGGGACACCTTGAGGCTATATTTAAAGCCTAGGCGATCCCTCATTGTAATCATCTCTTATCTTCATCATTAATAATATATATTTATCAAGTTTACCAGAGTTATTACACTCCAAAATGGAGACCTACTTGCAATCTTGTATAAGATCGAATGCATTCCCTCGCCTTCCAGTACAACAAATCATTAGAGTAATCAAGTAAAAGAGCTTACAAAGCATGGAATCAAGTGGACACTTCATAGTGGCCTTCAACACGTACAGGTGCCCCTAGGCTCAATAAGGGGATTAACCAAGGACCCTATTGAATGGTTTTACCTTGAAAACGGGGTGACATGTCCATGGTACATCCATCAAGTGGTAGGTGACATGTGATATAATAATGGAATAGAATGGGGCATCAAGGGAAGGCTCCAAGCCACATGCCACAGTACAAGGGTAGCTATAATAGGGACACCCATACTTGGATATATTGATGTAGGAGGAAGCAATCGTGGTACATGAGTTACCTCGACCTTTTTTTTTCACCCTTCTTCATATGCCTTTTGCCTTTGATCGATTTTTCTTCATAACTGCTCGGGGCTCCAAGGGATGAGAGCATGATTGTAGGATATAGCAGTGAATACCCCCTTAAGGTGGGGCAGTTCATCGCCCACCAGGGGTTGGGACAATCATGGGTTCCTTAATGATGTAATGGGGCCAATATGAGGGGCCTCAAGAACTAGGATGATGGCCATAATGATAGGGGTAGAGCTCATGTTGGCTTTTTCCGACGTGCTAAATTTGTATGTCCCTACCATCTTTTTCATTTTATGGTACATTTTCCTGTTGAGAGTGGCCAAATTATGCTTTTTTTTAGTTGCATCAACCTCCAGGGCATTGTTTTAGGCCCGACCCAAGGTGTGGACATGGGGAGGGGGAAACTAACTCTTTGTGAACCCAGTGGAAAAATATGGACCCGGATGGGAAAAGTGATGATGGGGTTATAATGAGCGGAGGGGAGTGATGTATATGGAATTGGGAAGCGGGACCATGCAACCAAAATCAGGGTTTCCCATGTAGTGCCATCCCTAAAGATAGTAGCCAGTAAAGGAGATTCCACGTTACTACGATACAAAGTTAACCATCAAATTGGATAGAGGAGACATGAGTACAGACCTAGCCCACTCTTTCCGTCGAATCCCCCCACTAATCCATGCCCAAAATTGTCCATGATAAGTAAACAAAAATACCCAAATACACAATGAAAAGTCATACCTTCGGGGTTGGAAGGCCCACCTTCAAACACACGATCATAACAAATGGCCGAGGGACCACAAGGCTGGCTCAGGTGGCAGAGATAGTGGCACATCGAGCTATCTAGGGGCTGCTGGCTACCAGCTGAGGACCATCTAGGAGAAAATTTTCTCCTATGGATATCACCCACAAAGTGGTTGGTAACATGGTTCATTGTCAAATTCACTGGTTTGACATCCAAACCGATTGTTTTGGTAAAAAACAGATTGAACAGGTCGGGTTCAACCACTTGTTCAGGGCCCAGGGGCTGAAGGGTCTAGAATAGTGTAGTTTGACTTTGCTAAGACTTGTGAATCTTGGCGAGTCTCGCGAGTCTTGGTTGGGGTGAGTACTTGTGTAAGACACCTCCTTGAAACTAGCCACTTGTGAGTCACTCGACTTGTGGGAGACTCACCAAGGCTCACCACAAACTTGCCATATTTTTTGTTCACAAAATTTACTATATTTTAAGTTTAATTTTTATTCATATTTTTGGTAATTATAGTCTTTGCACACTCATCGAGTCTTGCTAAGTCCTAGGCCAATGGAATCTTTGTCGAGTCCTAGTGTGACATCAGTTGTCTGGATTGGTCTCGATTAGTCAGTCTTGAAATAGATTGTAAAGATGATTTGGTATTCAACTAAAATACATGACATGGAAGCAGCAAGAATACTAGCAAGACGGCTTTAGCTCAATATATGGAGCTTAGGTATAAGAAAAGTTTGCTATGGAAATACTCAGCCTACAAATAAAGGGTGCTGTAGGATCAAGTTTTTATTTGGTAGAAAATCAAATTTGACTACAAAATTCAATATTGAGATACCTGTGGTAGAGTTGTGACATTGGGAAACATTATTGTGTAATTATCCTTCAGAATAAAATGTGGAAAACGACCTAGAATCAGAAGGGCACAAGCTATTGGGATGTCCAAGCTTTCAACTAGTTAGAGAGAGATATTGCCAGCAGCTACTGGATATAATCTTGGGTACTGAACAAATTCATTGGTGAAAGATTGTCATGAAGCAGGAAGCATAAGATGCATAGTACATACCGAAAATGAATGAAGTTGTAAACAGGACTAATGATAAAAATACATCTCCCTGCAGACCTTTATGATTTCTTATGCCTCAAAATCCTACTTCCATGGATCGCATGTTTGTACATATCTTATTTTTGGTATACTTCATGTTGCTACACATCGTATTTGCCTTGAAGAGACAGAGCTTTGCAGACTTTGTAAAATTTGAAGTGTTATGATAGCAAAGATAGCAATAGGAAGCTGTTCCCTATTCAATTTGGTAGTCATTCTTTGAATGCTACAGTTGATTTTCTTGAAGCTGTTTTATAGATTATCTATAAAGCTAAGTTGCACGAAGCGCCCAAACATTTTCGAGTTTTCAAAATGGGTATGTTTAGAAACATTACCTCCCAAAAATGGAAACTTCAGCTGAAACGTCGACTGAAACGTCATATATGTTTATATATATATAAATAAATTTATAAATAAGTGAAAAACATATTATATTGCAAGAAAAAAGGGAATAAGATCCATAGATGACAATTTAGAACAAAAACCAAGTCTATATTAACTCTCATAGATGATTACATGATGGTCGAGTTTCGGTTGAGTTTCCGCTGAGTTTCAGAGTTTCAAGTACGGGTACGTCCCAAAACATCGGGTTCCTTGAAGTTTCGTGCAACATAGCTCTCTGGATGCGGTTTCCTCTTTTTGTGAGCATTCATCACTGCGAGGAATTATATTTTTTATTTCATATGCGAATGTTTGTTATTATAAATATTTGAGAACACAAATTTAACGTAAGTTCTCATGGATGGCCGAACTTAATATCTCATATTGAAACCATTAGATTTCGAAGGAATTCAATGGATAAGGTACACGATCTTTTTTTTGTCACTTATTATTATGTGAAAGCATGTAGCAGGTAACGGTGGGGGTCACAAGAGTGCAGAAACTAGTAAGGATGAGCAAATCATACAACCTGTACTCATTGAAGTACCTCAAATCCCTATAGAGGAATTGAAGGAAGCAACAGATAACTTTGGTCCAAAATCATTGATTGGAGAGGGTTCCTATGGTCGGGTGTATTATTCAGTCTTAAGAAATGGTCGTACTGCAGCCATTAAGAAGCTTGATACAAGCAAGCAACCTGATCAAGAATTTCTTGCACAGGTTAGACATTCTGATATTAAACTAAAAGGTTTTTATTTTAAGTTCAACTGGTTTCATATAATTCTAATATGTCAACATTTGGTTCTTAGTAGTTACAGATAAATCTTAAGTACAGATATCTAATTTTAGTTTGTCACATGGCTTCGGTAATATTCCTTTAAATATGCTTGTAGGTGTCCATGGTTTCAAGACTAAAACATGAAAATGTACTGGAACTTGTTGGATATTGTGTCGAGGGCAGCCTTCGTGTGCTTGCATATGAGTTTGCAACAATGGGATCGTTGCATGACATTCTTCATGGTATGTGGTAAATTGCGACACAGGATTGTGGTGGTATTATTTTTCATTTCATGTATGGATTTTGTAGATTCAAGGAATAGTTTTCAATTTACAAGCTGGCCCCATATTGTTTTTCATTACCCTAGCTGGAAATAATAAATATGCTATATGAAGAAAGTTGTGTTTAATGAAAGTGTCAAACTGTCATGGGGTATAATCAGTTCTATTTTTTCAGTGATGTTCTGACATATAGGCAGTGCAATGTGAGTAACTGTGTGCTTGCAGGTTTGTAAAGCATTTTAAAAGGTAGAGGGTGTGGTGTCCAATGTCATTGATGCTGATATGTGAAAAATTGAAAAGTAATGGAAAAGTAGAAACATAGGTTTAAACTGGGTAGCTGGTTTCAAATTGAGCTTAAAATATGAATTACATCTTTATTTATTCTAGGTATTTGATTGTGATGGGATACCTGTGAAAGTGAGGATCATATATGATCAGATCAACAAACATACTAATGTTTGATTTGTGCCAGATGTTCATAAAGAAAATGGTTTACCTTAAGATTGTCTAACCATTTTCAAGCGAATATTTTGATGCTGCAGTAATCAGCAGAAGTTGCTTATATTGCAGCAGTACTAGATCATACCCGTGAAGATGAGGATCATATCTGATCAGATCAACAAACATACTAATGCTTGATTTGTGCTAGATGTTCAAAAAGAAAATGGTTTACCTTAAGATTGTCTAACCATTTTCAAGCGAATATTTTGATGCTGCAGTAATCAGCAGACTTATATTGCAGCAGTACTAGATCATATATGGTTATGGAGAATCGTTATGGCAATTTTTTTCCAACTGACCTCTCAGGTAGGAAACTTCTCTGTAGAACTCAGCTGAGGTCAGCTTTGACTTTAGTCATGCTGTGTGTCATGTAGTCTATTCTATAGAGACCATGCTTGGGTTTTCTATGGTTATGCTCTTTGACATGGGTGGATTTATAGAAACCATTGTGTAAATGCCTGCAGACTATGTAGGCTGAAAAGTTTCATTGTGATGCCTCTCTGTTTGTCCCAAAATTCCTGAACAGAATGGTGTCTCTATTTATAACTTCATCAAGGCCTATATTGATGGCTAAGATTAAATCGTCGAGTTACTAAAGATAAGTCACTTAAATTAACTTACCTTTCTTAGGCATTATTTTCCTAAACATAAGAAAGAAGTTATAAATGCTTGCATGTCATGCATGTCTCATGCAACCTTCATGCATGTCTCATGTCTCATGCAACCCTCATGCATACCTTGCGCATCACATGCAACCCTCATGCATACCTCACCTGTCGCATGCAAGCTCCTAAAGAGGCAAAACGAGATCTTCCTAGCCAAGAACCAAGCTGGAAGACCTTTCATAGCTACTGAATTCAACAGCCAAATACTACTACTCCAATGCAAGGTTTTCTCCAAACAAGAAAACTCCTCATTTTGGTTAGTATGTAGAATGTCACCAAGCTGTTTGAAGTTCTCCAACACTCCAAGAAAGAATTTCATGCAAGGATCCAACTGAGGTCGAGCAACCACTGAGCCATGTCTAATGTGAAAAAATGCAATTCCATCACATACCATCCCTGCCTAATTCCTTAGAAAGTTTGGCCTTCCACTTCCCTTCCTCCCTCATCATTAAGGGAGGGGTGGTGTGGAGACTTTGAAAGGGCAAGATTGCTAGAGATAGCCTGATTGGGTAACCAGTTTGCTACATAGTACATGGATAGTGGAGTCTAGACCTTCATCCATGTTCAAAACAAAACTCCTTGACAACACAACCTACTTTACCAATTGCTTTTGCTAACAATGCCTCAAGAAGTGTTGTGAATCTTCTTAGTCATATGATTTATAACCAACTCCTGTTCCTTTTTTGAAGACGACTTGCTTAAAATCCAGCTTGAGGGCATCTGATAATTCCAAGATCAGTGACTGACAGACACAACCAAGTAGTTTCCTTTGTGATCTTTGTAAAGGCCTCCTTTACAGAGATCACACTATATATATTAACATTTTTTATCCTGTAGCTGTAGGATCCAACACTTTATTTCTGTCACTGACTTTGTTAACTTCTTTTGCTGATAAGACACTTCACGTCGGAAGTTTCAAGTTTGATTTACAAAATTATCGTCCTTGGCTCAACTACTACATTTGACAATATGAAGAATACTCAAGTGCTTTGGACACATCATGGTGGCAAGTATATTGCCGAGGATCTGGAAATGAACTTATCAGCAAACATCAGGGAAAATATTGGCAGATTTAAAAAAGAAAAAAATATATTTATTTTTTTCATTTTTAAAAAATATCTAAAGCAACAACAACATCATATAAATGTGTTGTGACATAAATATGAAAAGAGAACTGCTTTATAAGATGTATGAGATCACTGTCAAGTGATACACCACACATTGATACTAAATCCTGTCCCGAGCCCCAAATCCTGATGCTTCAAATATATCAAAAAAATAAATAAATTGGACTCTTTGCTTAAGTGAATTTATGGCCCAAGATGGACTCCATAACTCATGTACATGCAGTTTCTGTTAGTTAATAACATTTTTGAAGTGTTTTCTTGACTTTTCATTGATTTGAGTTTTCATGCTATAAGCCTACAACCAAAACAAATTATAATTTTATCCTCCCCATTGAATTTTATTGATTCAAGATGATATTCTGGGGTTTTCAACTTCTTGGGGCTGCTGCAGAGGTCAAGGGGGTGGCTGCTCCTTTGCGGTGTGCCTGTGCAGGGCGGGTCTACGACAGGGCCCTTTATTTTTATTCTAAGCTTTATGCCCATTTTGTTCAATTTCCATGATTCCCTATAGTATCAATGAATCTTCCACTCCACAGTAAATATGCTAATGGCAATGATAGCACTCACATTTCCACTCAGAGCAATGGAAGACTGAATTTCTCCTTTGCTTTATCTATCCCATGCTTTTGTTGGTATTTGAGCCCGTTTAATTTTACAAGTAGGAAAGAAATGCACAAAATGAGAAACTGAATCACACAAGAAAAAACACAAGGAATTATGTGCTAAAACCCTGACAATGTGTCAAGGAAGCCTCCACGGGGCAAGGGATTGAAATTCTTATTACACCAAAGTCAAGAATGACTCTCCAACGTTACATCGAGCCTCTCAGGCAATCATCATTTTAATACAAAGACTCCGTTACATAACTCCCTATAGTTACACAACTGTTTGAATGGTAAAACTATATTTACTAAGATAATTACATTTTAACAATCATTTTAATTGTTGTCATTCTTAACAATCTCCACCTTGACAACAATTTTCCTAATCCCTTGCCCATGCCCATTCGTCATCTTTTCTGCAAGCCAAGACAATCCAAACACCATCGCAAATTTTCTACCAATAATGGCTTTGTGAACATGTCTGCAGAATTCTCCTGTGTGTGGACCTTCTTGAGAGCTACTTTGCCGCCATCGATCACTTACAAAATGGTATCTTACATCAATGTGCTTACTCTTGTTGTGATAAGCTGGATTTGTAGCCAAATGAATAGCACTCTGACTGTCACAGAATACATTCACTTTCTCCTGCGTCCTTCCAAGCTCATCAAGTAGACCTCTCAACTAGATTGCCTCTTTATAGGCATCTGAAGCAACTATATACTCTGCTCAGTAGTGGACAAAGCATTTGTTTCTTGAAGCTTTGAAATCCAACCAATTGCTCCACCTGCAAGAGTAAAGACATATCCTGTAGTAGATCTCCTTTTGTCCATGTCAACTCTGTTGAGATTTTGGGGTGTTGAGGTAGCATCGGATGTGCTCTAGCTCCCAAACTTTGTGGAGGGACTAGAGTACATGAGATCTCCAAGACCCAGAAAGCGATTCAAGAAATTCCATTCTGTTTAAGAGATATATAATTAATTAATCTTTTTAATTTAAGGACCCTAAGTCTAACTTAGGAAAATTAAAAGATTAAAGTTAATTAAATTAAACATGTGATGAAAATGACTTAAGTCACACAGATCAAGCTTTCTTTTAATCTTAGCCGTCAATTCAAGATTAGATCACGACCGTTGGTTTCCCAACGAGAAAAGTATAAAGGAAAGGCTTAGAGTCAGTTGGAAAACACACACAGTGGCAGAGCTGTAATATTCCTAATTAGCAATGGCTAATTGGAATATTTCATTTTTGTATAGTTTTGCCGACTATAGTTTATTAATAAATAAAAGTGAGAAGAGGGGTCTAACTCACTTAAGTAAAATAAAGTACCTCCCTAGTAGCACAACGTTATAACTTATGGGGAGCCATGGGGGTCCAACACCACGTAGAGGAGGGGGCCCACGTAGCCTCTAGGAGCTTCTGCACAGATTGAGGAGGAGCACGTGGAGGAGAGGGAGACCACGTTAGGGTTTTGGAGAGAGGCCAGCGTTATAAAAGGTGGGAGAGCCTTCTCATTTGGCATTCTTGTTGTTGATGATATTTGAGCTAGACATTTGTCTTCTTGAGCACGCTGGCTGTTTAGCCTGTCTGCAGCACTGTTTAGTGCGTTGAGTGTCTCCAGTCGGAGATCTCGCCCTTAGCCCCGGGGGACTTCGAGTGCCTGCTCGGGTAAGATTATTTCTTCAGTCTTAGCAAGAGGTTTGGTTGGTTGTTTTGCTGAGGAGCTGGGCTCTTCATGTGACTGCGCAGTCCCTAGGAGAGAGGACGCAGTTCTTCTTGGAGGTGTTCCGGTGTGGGGGTTTCTGCAGGAGTTTCAGTTGATATCCGGAGTAGAGGATCAGTCTTTGCCAGTAGGAGGGTTCCTGAGGAGTTTGTGGCACTATTTCAGCTATTTTCATTTGGCATCTGCGCTGAGCCTTGCAGAGGCAGCATAATTCCTTGAGGAGGGTTCCTTGGGTGATTTTCGGAGGCTGACCATTATTGATATGGTTTCTGGGTTTTGTCCAGGTTGGAGAGTACAGGTGATTTGCAGAGTTTCAGCTCATTCCGGCAAGGGGAGCAGCCCCTAGCTTCCAGTTCATTCCAGCAGCAGCAGTTTCCGGCAGTTTTCCAGCAACTGGGACGCAGTTTCTTAGAGCAGCCATTTCCTGTCTTTTCTAAGAGAGTTCTTCACTTGCCTTGAGCAAGATTAGGTGCTATCATTCTGATCATCTATTGTATTTCATCATATTTCTCAGATTAATAAAATGGCTTAGCATTTCCGGCATTTTTATGAGTATTTGCTTTATGTTCTATTTCTGGCATTTTCTGTATTGTCGCATGCTTGTATTGCTGTCTATTTCCCTTTCGGGATATTACAATGGTATCAGAGCATAGATCTGGCTCAGCCTGTGGAGCTAGCAGTCTATGACGCCGAGGGATAAACCTTACATCTGTTACAGAGGTAGGAAATACAGAGACATTGAGCGTAGGTTGGAGAACACCTACGGAGAGGGAGACTGTGTTCGAGTGGTGGACACAGATCAGGAGCAGCTTGTGATAGATACAGAGCAGGAGCAGCCTGTGGTGGACGCAGAGCAGCAGGGTCCTATGGCAGGGAACGATGATGATGCGAAGAGATTTGGGGAATTGCTCCTCAAATCAGTACAGGATCTGTCGAGACAGATTGAGACGATGGGGCAGAGATTCACCGCTATGGAGGCTAGACAGCGTGAAACCCCAAGGGGTTTTCAGATTGATGAGGGATCAGGCACATCCCACCATATGCAGGAGCGCGAGGCTACCCCCCTTATGGCATCGCATGCACCCACGCGATCCACTATGCCCACCTTCCTAGGTGCAGACACAGGGGCAGGAGCATAGCAGGAGCCAGAGCTGGGCCACATGGATGACTATTTTGCAGAGTACCAGGCATACGGGCAGGAGTTCAGGGAGGCTCTCTCGTTCAGAGACTTTGTTCAGCTCTAGCGGGACAGTAGACCCCGCGATCATCACAGAGGGCATCGACATCATCATGATGGGGACAACCACCGCACAGCTAGCAGATTTCATTTGCCCACGTTTGATGGTTCATCAAACAGTTCGGCAAAGTCTTGGGTGGAGAAGCTGGACATCTATTTCCAGCTTAACCAGATGTCGGAGACAGAGGCCATTAAGGTGGCAACATTACATTTGGATGCTGAGGCCCAGGACTGGTGGTTTCATGGGATGACGACACTCGGGCATTCTACAGTGACGACATATGCTGAGTTTACCAGGAGAGTGATAAAGCGTTTTGACCGGAGGGATCCGAAACAACACTTTGTTGAACTGACGAGGCTCAAGCAGACTGGGAGCCCAGAGGCTTACATTGCGGATTTCTTGAGGGTTTCAGTGATGGTGCCAGAGCTATCCACAGCTCGGATGATCTACATGTTTGTGGAGGGATTAGCAGAGCCACTTCGTGGCCTAGTCAGGTCAACTAGACCAGCTACACTTCAGGATGCTATTAGCAGGACCCGAGATTTACAGGATGTCTTACCTAGGACTCGGACCCCTTATCCACAGAGACAGGCTTTCCAGCCTAAGGGGAAGGACGTGAGGATTCCGCCTCCCAAGGGGAATCCCGGACGGGTGCAGATTGAGGATGATGCTAGGAGGGAGCTGAAGAAGAAGCGGTTGTGCTTCACCTGCAATGAGCCATGGGCACCAGGACATAGATGTGCTGTTGGGAAAGCACATTTCATTGAGATTTTCTCCGAGAGCAGCGGGGAAGAGGATGAGGAGGATGATGTGGAGGCAGGAGATTGTCATGTAGTGCAGGATACTTTGCCACCTCCACCACCAGCAGCAGGTGGAACATCGTTTGCACCTACTGGAGGAGCTCTTGCAGCATTGCGGGGAGTTCCCAAGTATTTGACGCTGCGCGTACGGGGGACAGTGCGTGGCCAGCGAGTATCAGTCTTGGTCGATAATGGGGCAACCCACAACTTCATCGATGCGCAGATGGTTGAGCGGAGAGGTATACACACTGAGAGCTTCGATGGATTTTCAGTTTTGGTTCCAGGAGATCAGACCAT
Organism: Pinus albicaulis; assembly: GCA_034641835.2. Classification (NCBI taxonomy): domain Eukaryota; kingdom Viridiplantae; phylum Streptophyta; class Pinopsida; order Pinales; family Pinaceae; genus Pinus; species Pinus albicaulis. The sequence goes on along the minus strand of CM076573.1, from coordinate 84,113,403 downwards.
GGTGTGTGCTCGATATGTTCCCGAGTTATCGGTGACGATGGGCACCTATACATTGACAGATCACTTTTTTGTGGTCGATATTCCGGACACCAACATGATACTGGGTGTTCAGTGGCTTATCACTCTGGGGAAGGTCACGACGGATTGGAAGGCCCTAGAGATGGAGTGGGATGATGCCAAGACAGGGAGGCATGAGAAGATACGGGGACAACACACATATCCGCCTCAGACTGTTTCGGCTCATCGGATGGAGGCAACCTTCCGTAAGGGAGACATAGAGTGGGCAGTAGAGCTACGGGCATCAGAGGCAGCGACTACAAGGACAGGCAGTGCACCCAGAGGTATAGACCATCCTTGACAGGTATGCCACAGTATTCGGGGATATTCCGCCAGGGCAGCCACCGGATCGGGGGTTTGAGCATACCATTGAGCTGGAGCAGGGTATACAGGTAGTGATCACCACACCCTATAGGCATCCCAAGGCCTATCGGGATGAGATTGAGCGAGCTATTCAGGAGTTGCTGGCCCTTTGGCACATTCGGCCGAGCACGAGTCCTTTTGCTTCTTCCGTGGTGTTGGTGAAGAAGAAGGACGGCACATTGCGGATGTGCATTGACTACAGGGCTCTGAACAAGAAGACCCTGAAGAACAGGTACCCCATTCCCAGGATCGATGAGTTGATGGACGAGTTGAGAGGAGCACAGTTCTTCTCAAAGATTGATTTGAGATCTGGGTACCATCAGATTCGCGTGAGGGAACAAGACATTCCCAAGACCGCCTTCAGGTGTCATTATGGGCACTTCGAGTTTCTGGTTATGCCTTTTGGGTTGACCAACGCACCCGCCACCTTTCAGTCGTGCATGAACCATATCTTCCGCAGTCATCTGAGGAAGTTTGTTTTGGTTTTCTTCGATGACATACTCATATACAACAGGACTTGGGAGGAGCATCTCCAACATATTGAGACAGTATTGCGCATCTTGGAGGAGCAGCAGTTCTATGCCAAGCTCTCCAAATGTGAGTTTGGATTGACGGAGATGTTGTACTTGGGACATATCATAGGAGTGGACGGAGTGAGAGTCCACGAGGAGAAGATCCGGGCCATCAGGGAGTGGCCAGAGCCGAGGAACGTGACCGAGCTTCGGGGATTCATTGGCATTTGCACTTACTACGGGAAGTTCGTCAAGGGTTTCTCACAGCTCGCTGCACCCCTCACAAATTTGACAAAGAAGGGGGCATTCAGTTGGTCAGATACAGCACAACGAGCCTTTGATAGGCTCCAGGAGGTGATGAGTAGCTGCCCCGTGCTTGCATTGCCGGATTTCACGCAGCCATTTGTCTTGGAGTGCGATGCGTCAGGAGAGGGGATCGGCGCAGTATTGATGCAGGGTGGTCACCCTATAGTTTTTGAGAGCCGGAAGCTCCTTCCGCATGAGAGGTTGTATTCTATATACGACAAGGAGATGTTGGCCATTATGCACGCATTGGCCAAATACTAGCAGTATTTAGTGGGCAGTAGATTCAGGGTGAGATCCGATCACAACAACCTCAGGTTCTTTCTGGAGCAGAAGCAGTTGCAGGAGAGGCAGCAGAAGTGGATCAGTAAGATCCAAGCATATGACTTTGACATTGAGTATGTCAAAGGTAAGAATAACGTGGTAGCAGATGCCCTTTCACGTAGACGGGCCACATTATCTCTTATGAGCTTGGATACAGATTGGAGGGCTTGACTGTTAGTGGAGTACTCCAAGGACAGGTTTGCATGTGAGGTGCTGGATGGACAGGTAGCAGATGACAGGTACAGGGTGATTGATGAGATCATCTATTACAGGGACAGGATCTTCTTGATTGAGGGATCTCAACTTAAGAAGAAGATACTCCATGCTTCACACGATTCACCATTGGTTGGCCATCAGGGGTTTACCAAAACCTACAGGGCCATTAGAGAGAGGTTCTCATGGAAGGGCCTCAAGGAGGACGTACTCCAGCATGTCAGGGAGTGCGATGTTTGTCAGAGGAACAAGGGAGAGATGAGCCATCCCGCAGAATTGTTGCAGCCTCTTCCCATTCCAGAGGGGAAATGGGAGAGCATATCGATGGACTTCATCACAGGGTTGCCCATGGTACAGGGCAAGGATTGTATCTTTGTCGTCGTTGATCGACTGACGAAGTATGCTCACTTTTTCGCCATATCCGCACACTACACAGCAGCACAGGTGGCAGAGCTGTTCTTCAGGGAGATTTTCAGGTTGCATGGTCTTCCTAAGACCATTATCAGTGACAGGGACAACCGCTTCATGGGCGGATTCTGGCAGGAGCTTTTCCGGCTAGTGGGGACAGAGTTGACACCGAGCACTAGTTATCACCCACAGACGGATGGACAGACAGAGATAGTTAACAAGTGGCTGGAGGGCTACTTGCGTAACTATGTCAGTGGGCAGCAGCGAGCATGGCTAAAGTGGCTGCATCTGGGAGAGTATTGCTATAACACGACGCATCACATGTCCATTGGTATGAGACCGTTCTATGCTTTGTATGGGTATCATCCTTTATCTTTTGCGGACATGATGTTTGGTGTTAGCAAGGCTCCGAGAGCCAAGATTTGGATCCAAGAGAGTCAGGACATCCTCTGAGCTCTCAAGGATAACATGGCCACAGCGCAGAACCAGCAGAAGCTGTATGCTGATAGATGTCGGATAGAGAGACAGTTTGAGGTAGGAGACTTGGTCTACCTACGATTACAACCATACCGACAGTCGTCACTTAAGCAGAAGGGGGCTGAGAAGCTCAAGCCCCGCTTTTATGGGCCGTACAGGGTGATACGCAAGATTGGACAGGTTGCATATGAGCTAGAGCTGCCCCCAAGCAGCAAGATTCATAATATTTTTCACGTATCATGCCTGAAGAAGGCGTTGGGACAACAGGTGATAGTCACAGATGAGCTACCACCCACGGATGATGAGGGGCATTTGGTGTTGCAGCCAGAGGCTATTATTGATACCAGGGAGAGGCAGCGACGGAGCAGGACGGTCCGGGAATTCTTGGTGAGGTGGAAGAATTTGCCGGATGAGGATGCCACTTGGGAGAATGAGAAGATTCTGCAGCATCCATCACTTCAGTTGCTTGAGGACAAGCAACATTTTGTCGGGGGAGACTGTAATATTCCTAATTAGCAATAGCTAATTGGAATATTCGATTTTTGTATAGTTTTGCCGACTATAGTTTATTAATAAATAAAAACTGAGAGGAGGGGTCTAACTCACTTAAATAAAATAAAATGTTTACCTAGTAGCACAACGTTATAACTTATGGGGAGCCATGGGGCTCCAACACCACGCAGAGGAGGGGGCCCACGTAGCCTCTAGGAGCTTCTGCGCAGATGGAGGAGGAGCACGTGGAGGAGAGGGAGACCACGTTAGGGTTTTGGAGAGGGGCCAACGTTATAAAAGGTGGGAGAGCCTTCTCATTTGGCATTCTTGTTGTTGATGATATTTGAGCTAGACTTTTGTCTTCTTGAGCACGCTGGCTGTTTAGCCTGTCTGCAGCACTGTTTAGTGCGTTGAGTGTCTCCGGTCGGAGATCTCACCCTTAGCCCCGGGGGACTTCGAGTGCCTGCTCGGGTAAGGTTATTTCTTCAGTCTTTAGCAGGAGGTTTGGTTGGTTGTTTTGCTGAGGAGCTAGGCTCTTCTTGTGACTGCGCACTCCCTAGGAGAGAGGACGCAGATCTTCTTGGAGGTGTTCCAGTTCGGGGTTTCTGCAGGAGTTTCAGTTGATATATGGAGTAGAGGATCAGTCTTTTCTAGTAGGAGGGTTCCTGAGGAGTTTGTGTGTTGTTCTTTTTCATTTGGCATTTGCGGCGACGAGCCTTGCGGAAGCGGCGTAATTCTGGAGAGGTTCCTTGGGTGATTTTCGGAGGCGGAAATGACTGACAGTATGGTTTCGGGTTTTGTCCCGAGGGACACGATGCGGGGTGATTTGCGGTGCAGCTCATTCGACGGGAAGTAGCCCTAACCCGATTCATTCCGAGCGGCGGTAGTTTACGGCGGTTTTCCGGCGGTTGGGACGCGATTTCTTAGGCCGGCCATTTCTGTCTTGTGATTCTTCTTGTGAGCAAGATTAGGTGCTATCATTCTGATCATCTATTGTATTTCATCATATTTCTCAGATTAATAAAATGGCTTAGCATTTCCGGCATTTTTATGAGTATTTGCTTTATGTTCTATTTCTGGCATTTTCTGTATTGTCGCATGCTTGTATTGCTGTCTATTTCCCTTTCGAGATATTACAAGAGCACTGAGACTAAGCTAAAATTCTAGGGCGTGGTTTGCTAAGAATTTTAGAAGTGTTTCAGCTACAATGAGGGGCAGTATTGGCGAGAGGGATGGTTTGATCCCAGGCCAAGAGTACAATCGAGGCAGAGAGGTAGCATACCAGAGTAGCACAGAGGCAGCCAGGAGCTACACAGTCTAGCAGAGGCCACGCAGAGGCGGAGCAGAGGCAGCAGGGGCCACGCAGGGCCAACCAGGGCAGTGCAGGGGCAGCGTAACCCAGTCTGGGGTGACGCAGGCCCTTCCTGACCAATGCAGGGGTTGACGCAGAGGGCTTCAGAGCAGCGTTGGGGTTTCCGATGGGCTAGAAAGGGCTCGAATTCATAATTCCCCTTTGAGGGTTGAATCAGCCATATTTTCTGTCTCTGAAGATAGAGGTATTGCTTGCCGTGTTATTTCTCTGTCGGGTTAACTAGTTTGGTGCCCAGATTTGTTGTAGTCAGACTCTGCATAATAATAAAAACCTTCCAGTAGCCAGAAGACCGGTTTTCCCGCATTGGGTTTTTCCGGGGATAGTTGTCCAGAAAATCCTTGTGTGTCACTTTGTCATTGTGCATGTTATTCAGTTTAGATCTGTATGTGTAGGCTGCTAATGTGTTTACTTCGATGTTAATGCTGAAGATTTTCACTTTAATAACTTTATGTAAGTAGGAGAAGTAAATCAGAAATTTAGCAGTAGGATTTATGTTTAGTAAATTCAGAAATTTTTACAACCTGCATAATCAACATCCACATATCCACAGAGTGAACCTCCACTACCATTAAAGTTGATACAATGATCACTTGTGCCTCAAAAATACCGAAGCACCCATTTCACTGCTCGCCAATGCTCTTCTCCTGGATTTGCCATGAACCTGCTGACAACTCCAACTGCATGTGAAATCTCAGGTGTTGTAGATACCATCACATACATTAAGTTGCCTACCGCATTTCCATATGGTAAACGAGACATATACTTCTTTCTTCATCAGTTTTAGGACTCAAACCTGAAGAAAGCTTAAAATGGGAAGCTAAAGGAACAGTAACAGGTTTCACATTGTCCATACCGAACTTTACAAGTATTTTCTCCACATACTTCTGCTGTGATAACCAGAGCTTTCCATTTTTTTGTCTTGGTGTATCTCCATGCCCAAGATATTTTTGCAGCTCCAAGATCCTTCATATCAAATGTCCTAGAAAGTTGAGCCTTTAACCTATTGATTTTTTCTATGCTTTTGCTTGCAATAAGCATATCGTCAACATACAAAACCAAGATAATGCATATGCCATTGAAACTTTTAAAGTACACACAATGATCATACTCACTTCTAGTAAAGTTCTGGCTCATCATGAAGGAATCAAACTTCTTGTACCACTTCTTGGGAGATTGCCTTAGGCCATACAATGATTTCCTGAGCTTGCAAACTAATCTTCTGTTGCAACCTTGTATAAAACGTTTTGGTTGTTCCATATAGATTTCTTGATCCAAATCTCCATGAAGAAAAGTTGTTTTAACACCTAATTGTTCTAACTCAAGATCAAGTAATGTAGTTAGTGTTAACACAGTAGTACAAATAGAAACAAGTTTTACGATTGGTGAAAAAATCTCATGAAAGTCCTGTTGACCACACTTCGTCAACTACCCCATAGCAGTACACCCCCATTTTTTCAAATGGGATTCATCATGTTCGACGTGGTTGCGCCATTCAGATTCCATCATCAGTCATCAGTCGATAGTTTTGAAAATGATGTAAACCCATTCTGCATGTAATGATGTAAATGATCTAAGTATGACCGTTAATGTATGTAACAACCTAGGTAAGCCTAGTGTGTTGTTGATGACTTCCATTCTAGGAGGTTTTTTGTCTCACTGATTCACGAAAGTGATCGGCAGAGTTTTTCCCTCCAGCCTCACCCCAAAGCTAGGGTGGATGTTGTCATCAGCATGCTAAGTGAGTCCTAGTGTTTTCTATCGAGTCCTTGTAAAAGTAGTTTGAGCTACTTGGTCTACTAGATCATATTTTGAGTCGCAGAACTGGGTATTTATTTGAGGGTCTATACAAGTGGGTTTTTCCCCTTCATGTATGTAAATGTATTATCTAATGTAAAAGAGGGTTGGAAAAATAATTATAATCCCCTCTTAGTCAATTAATTAAATTTTCTGGTCAATTAATTAATAAAATCCTAAACTAGAAATTTAATTAATTTAGGGTCCTAAATTAGGATTAAATCTTTAAAGGCAAAATTTGTTGGTCCTTGGAAAATGATTTTGACAGCCCCAAGCCAAGGGAATATTGAGAATTTCAAGAAATATTGGACCCTTGGGCCCTGGTGGTTAAGTCAAGGTCAAAATTTTGGGGTAATTAACTCAAAAATAATATTTTTGAGTTAATTAAAATTTAATTAAATGATAAATTCGTTTTTTCCCCAAAATTTTAATTTCAACGCTCCGGATTAAAAGATAATTAAATCTTTTGGACGGTTGAGATTATTTTGACAAGGATCATCCAAACTAGCCGTTAGAGATCTTGTCCTATAAATTTAGAGGTCTTTGTCAGTATTGAGTCATCCGATCTCAGGATCGTGCACTTGCTCTTAGAAGCTCTTGTAAACTTTTTGAGGAATAAAGCTAAAGACTTTGGGGTTACAAATCTGGATGTTCCTTCTCAGATCTATGTGGTGAATTCTCTCTAAATTCTGCTACTTGGTTTCTTGCATTTTATGGTTGATGGCCTTCATGGATTAATCTGCATATAGGTATCTTATGCAGTTTTCTGGGTTTATAAAATAACATTCTGATTTTTCCGCAAAGGTCTCATGTTGTTTTCTTAAATCTCTATCAGTCTAAAGTTCAGATCTAAGTGTGCAGGGAAATTTTTTTTTAAGATTGGGCGTCTGGGGAAGTCTTCGGTTGGACCAGCCGACTCTCAATAAGCATAAATCTGATAAGCTCTTTATTTGTTAAATTTCGGGTCTATCTTACGACGTTTGTGATTTTGCAGGGTTTCGAAGGCTTGTGCCTCTCACTTAAACTTTAAATTTCTGAAAATTGTGCTAAATGGATTTTAAATCTGACCTTGAGGGTTTTAAATTTGTAAAATAGTTGTAAATTTGTAAATTTTTTTTAGGACTGTGACGGTTTATTTGTTTCATGGTGCGTATATCTTCAGATCTGGTCATTTCTTGCAGGTTCAGGAATTAAAATCGAAATTTTTTTTTAAAAGATCTAGGACAGATCTGGTTTCCAAAGGCCAGATCTGGCCTCAAAGCTATCACTGTGGGCAAATCTGGCATTATTGGTTTTCAAGAAGCTTTGAAAAATCTAAAGTTTGGAACAGATTTCAAGTTGCTGGACGTTTTCTTATTTGAGCTGGGTTCACATCTTTCCATCTCTGCTAACCCTTGCTTGCAAAAACACATTCAAAACCCTCGATCTCTTCCCGTCCATCTGCCGGCTTCGTTTTTGTTCATTTTGCCTCCTCTGCCCGCCATCCATATCGACCTGCAGCTGCAAGACGAGCACAAATACACAAAAAAATTAAAAAATTTAACACCGCGTCCCTTGCATCCTCCGTCTGCAGCCTTAGCTCACGACCTCTGCAAAGCCATCCGTCCAGCGTTTCATCGATCCCTTTTTTTTTGCACCATCGAAACCTCCATTCCCTGCCGTCGTCGACCTCCCTTCATCCGTCAAACCTGCATATTGCATACGTTTCAAATTCATTTGTCCCCCTCGTCCTGCCGGCGTCCATCTCCATCTCTGCCGTCGTGTTCACGTCCGACCTGCACACACAAAACGACAACCAGCGAACGATAAAAAGGAGCGCACGTATAAAATTTCATATCTCTTGCGATTTGTAAATTAACGTGGTTTTAGACTTAGGTTTCGATTTTCATTTTCAAAAGTCGGCTTTAGTTTCAGTTTTCAAAAGGCGTTTGGTTAATTCGATGTAGGTTAGTGGTAGTTGTAATTTCATTTGAGAAGGGTTAGCGTTTTTTTTAGAGTTAAATTTTATTTCTTTTATTTCATTTAGCATAGTTTTGGATTAATTCTAAATTAGTTTCTTTTTATTCTTAGGTTTTAAACTTAGTCGAATTTGTTAGTTTAGTGCTTTAGGACTTTAAATTTTAATTTAGTTTTAGTGAGTTTGTAATTTAGTTTAAATTTAGTCTAACTTTAGATTTTAAATTTTAAATTTTAAATTTTAATTTAGCTTTAGTTTGGTCTTTAACTTAGTTTAATTTTGATTTTGGTCTTGTTTAGATTTAGATCTTTAATTCTAGAATTGAAAAATAAAAAATAATAAAAAATAAAAATTTCAAAAATCCTAAAAATTTATAAAATACAAAATTTCAAAATTTCGATAGTCAAATGTGCTAAATTTGTTTTTATCTAAAAAGTTTGACTAGAGAACACTTTAATTTTCGAACTAGGCTATATTGGAACATCATAAATCCGGAAATCTTTCAAACATCTGGCATTTTCATTCATGGTTGTGGTGTTTTTCAATCGAATATCATTAATCAATCGTGTTTTAATAAGCAGCAGTTAGTCATCAATTACTGGTTTACAATTGCATAGCAGGATTTCATTTGACTCCATAAGGCACTGGTCTTAACGTGAAATCTAATCTGTGGAATCTTGTTCATTTTATAAGTATTTGATGTTTTAGCTGTGTCTCCTGTATTTGCCATCTTCATTTACAATAGGGTCTACCTCCCTTAACTTGCAAGGAGACGGTTTAAAGAGAGAGATTGGGGATAAGAGTGACAGCCCCCAGTCTGAGCCGTTGTCGCGGTGCCCTGAACAATCTGTGCGACAACAAGTCCATACCTTCTACCTGGGAATACCCTTTTGCTACCAGCCTCACGTTATATCTTTCAATACTTCCATCAACATTTCGCTTCATTTTGAAGACCCATTTGCATCCAAAAACACTTCTTCCTTTAGGAAGTTCTACAAGATCCCAGGTTTTGTTCTTGGCTAAGGAATCCATTTCCTCGTCCATAGCCTTCTTCCATTTTTCACTATCTGCATCATCCATTGCATCCTGATAACAAGAAGGCTCCCCATCTTCAGTAATCAACACAATAGATGAAGCAAAAGCTTCATACATTTTGGGTGTTCTTATTTCCCTTGTAGACCTCGTTAGAGTGGCTGGTTGTTGAACTTCTACAATTTCCTTTACATCTTCTTCACCTTTTTCTTTAGAAGTTTCTCCTTCCCTTCGAATTTCCAAAAAAGGTTTAGTCTCCAACTGAATTTGCTGATTTGTCGATACCTGTTCCTGTTCAACTTTTTCAACATCTGATTTTAGAAGAGAATATTCATCAAATGTTACATCTCTACTAATGGCTATCTTATGTGAAGAAGGATCCTACAACCTCTATCCTTTCACAACATTGTCATATCCAAAAGACATAACATTTTGCTTTTGGGTCTAACTTAGAACGTTGATTCTTTGGAATAAAAGCATAGGCATTACAACCAATTTTTTTTAAATATGAATAATCACAAGACCGACCCGACCAAACTTCTTTTGGAATTTTACAATTAATAACAACTGAAGGTGATCCGTTTACCAAATAACAAGTAGTAGATCTTGCTTCTGCCCACAACTCCTTTTGCAGGTTAGCATTGCTGATCATGCTTATGGCTTTCTCCATAAGAGTCTAGTTCTTACATTTAACAATGCCATTTTGCTGTGGAGTATAGACCTGTGTTGTGAAAATTGCCATTAAATCGCTATTTTTTCCACATGATGATTTAATCGGCTGATTTAATTGGCGATTTTTTTTTTCAAAATGAAAAAATCGCGATAAAATTGTAAAAATCGCCCAAAAAAAGGTGAAAAAATTACAAAGATTTTTTCTTAAATGAAAAAATCGCAATAAAAATCAGGATAAAATCGTAAAAATCGTAAATATCATCAAAAAATCATGGATGCTTTAGATACTTAAAAAATTGAAAATAATTGATTTTTCAAATATTTTTTTTTAATGTTGCCGATGTTGTGTATATTTTTTCCTGATTTTTACGATTTTTTCATTTTTTAGACCCTTGCTGATTTTATCCCAATCACGATTTTCGCAACATTGGTATAGACAACAGTTTTATGTCTAACAATCCCTTCATCCTTGCAATATTGTTCAAATTCTAAGGGACACTTCATCGATGGGAACAATTCTTGGGGACGCTTTGTGAAAATTTCGTAAATCTGGAATCCTATTGCAACAACTGGAAGATATTAACCTAATTGTTAATTTTATCTTAACAATTTATTTGCAGTTTCCTACGGCAAACACTGAATACATCACACTGAAACCTTCACAAATAAACTGCGGAAGAAATACAAGTGCAGAAACAAAAATGAACAAGAATAGATCATACACACATCCAACACAGTTATTTTTGGACCAATGTCCTCGGAAAAACCCAATGCGGGAAAACCTATGCAGCAACTGAGGGTTTATATTATTATGCAGTAATTATTTCTAAGTACAAGTCTATTATTGATAGATCTGTCAAATCATGCAGAGAAATTGACAAGAAAGATCTTGAGAGACAAACCTCACTCCTCCACGGGAACCCGACACTAATCAACACCCAAAACTGGGTGCCCTGCACTGCCTCTGCGCAGTGACTACGTCACTCTGTGCAGTCTTTGTGTCACAACTACGATTGCCTTTTGTCTCTACGTTGATCTCTCTGCTGGCTGGAAACTAAGGCCTTCTAGCCTATGGAAAATCTCTTTGGGATCTGGCACTGGCCAAACGCTGTCTCCTTAGCAAAAATACGACTTCCCTTCAGGATTTGCGAAATGACTGCGTAAGCTCTGCGTCACTGGCTTTGCGCAATGACTGCGTAAGCTCTGCGTCATTGGCTTTGCGCTGCTACTATGGCTCTCACTGCCTCCTCTGCTATGCACTCATCGGATTAGGAATGCCTCCAACCGGAATTACTGCCCCTCTCTGCAAAAGATCTCTCGATCGAAGTTTCTCCTTGAGCACTGCTCACTAAAGAAATCGATCTCTTGATCCTTCTCCGCCAAATGTGTTTTCCAAATGACCCTTCAAGCAATTCTTATAGTCTTCTCGTTGAAACTTCAACGACCTAGATTAGATCTCTAATTAATGGCTAAGATTAACTTTTGACTTGATCCACCTTTTCTAGAACATTCACACCCATATTCTATTAATTCACTTTAATTATTTTATTTTCCTAAGTCTAGACTTAGGGTCCCTTTAAAAATAATTAATTATTTTAATAGAATACAATCCGGGTGGAATTTCCCCAAATGATTTCTGGGTTATCTGGAATACATGCGTCGAAGCCTCTCTACAAATTTTGAGACTTAGAGAACATTCAATGCTGCCCCAAATCGACAAACTTCACTGTCTTCAAAAAAGGACCAGGAGTTGGTTATAAATTCCATTCTTGGGGACACTTCATCGATAGGAACAATTCCATGAGAATGAATAACCAACGCTTTCATGCTTTGCTCACTATCCTCTGATACCACTTATTGGTATTTGAGCTCGTTTAATTTTACAAGTAGGAAAGAAATGTACAGAATGAGAAACTGAATCGCACAAGAAAAAACACAAGGTATTATGTGCTAAAACCCTGACAGTGTGTCAAGGAAACCTCCACGGGGAAAGGGATTGTTGATAGGTGTTTGTCATTGATGTCAACCCAAGCGGCACCAGGAGCCACCCCAATTTTTGTCGGTTAATTTGATGTGGCAATTTATGGAATCTCGTGTCAGGATAATTCTAGATAGAGTCTCCTTGACGAGATGTTTCTGTTGATATATGGTACGCCCTATGCTTCCCTATGGTTTGAGAGAAAATTGAGTTTGAAATTGAAGACCCAGCTTTGTGGGCTAAAACCCCAGGGGGTAGTGACATGACACCTCCTCCTATAGTTGTCAATATATGAGATTGTTTATCACCATAATCTCACCACATATAAATTACATAGCTCGAAGAACCAAAGACAATAAACCAATCACTGACTTCACAACCTAGGTAGAACCGTATGCACTAAGGCAATCATTGATTTCAAAATTTTAGTGGAATTATAACAAAGTTCTAGACAAATATTAATAAGGGTTAGTATTTATTAAATTAAGGGTCACAGCATTTTGTCATATCATAGATATGATTCTTAGATTGCAAAGCCCATAATTAAATCACATTCCCTCCATTAATTAATCTAAAAACTCTTCTATGGTAAATGGTCAAAATATAGTAAAAAATATATGAACATCAATATAACTCAAGGGACGTGGATCTTTCTTTAATCATAAGGAAATTATTTCTCCAACAGTTACGAAGTCCCTGTTACAATGTTTGTTGAAACCTCCTATCTATAAATACATAACCTTTGCTCTCTCACTTGATATAACGAATGAACATATAATTTTGAGAAGTAGACTCTAAATTTCTTGGCCACCCTAGGTGCTGTCAACACAGAAATTACAGAAGACTAGGGTTCATTTTTATAATTCATTCCTACCACAGTTTGTATTGCTAAAGTAAGAGCGAAGGTTTGAAAGACTTAATAGCAGGCTCGGACCTGTGTTTAGTGACTGTTGGTGTCTACAATTTGATTGATACCTTCAGATCCATTGTAGTGTCTACAAAATGAGTGCTATCTATACCTCGGACTTGTGGTCAAAGACATTATTTCAGGTCAGTTTGTTGCATTGAAATTGTTTTTGCAGGTAAAGGACAACCTCTTGATTGCACTAAAAAGGGCTTCTATTAAAGCACAAATCATAGTTCTTTAGAGCAAGTTCTGAAGAGTTCGAGTCAGTTACCTGAAGGCTTTTTCATGTCTAGTATAGTATCATTCTAGGGTCTGTATTAAGATTCGCTTGCACAGTTGAAAGATAGCAAAGTTTTAGAGTCATTCAAAACAGAGTCCCAAGCAGCAAGGTACAAGTTGCATTTGTTGTGTTTTATCATTATTATAAAAAGTTTTGTTAGTTTTGTTAGAGCCTCTGATCTAAGCTACTCTTCGTCAAGGATTTGTTCAAGAGTTTTTTTTTTCATAGGCCAAATTGCATACAGTCAAGGGTTATTTTCTTTTATTTTGGAAATTTGGATTTGCTTATAGGTACATGTATAGGTGTGTTAGGACTATCTAAGGGTTATCAAGTTGAAATGCCAGAAAATGGCTTAGTATCATTCAGGTCTAATTGAAGAGTAATGTCTGAATAAGTTCTGAGCAATAAGGTACAGGTAGCATTTGTTGTAATTGCATCAAATTGTTATATGACTCTAATCGCAGGCAACCCAACTATGTGTTATTATTATGATTATCACAACCAAATTTTATTATTGGTGCACTAACTCTTGGTTGTAGGCAAAGGTAAGTGTTTGGGCATAGAGTATTTACATTTTAAATTTTGAGGTTGGGGTTTCGTTTGGGTTCATCTTCTTGCAGGTGCAGAGTTTCTTCAAGAACATGTCCTCCTCATCACTTACAGTTGTGAAGAAAAGGCATCATGCAAAAACAACTTAGTTAAAAGACAAATTATTTTACACAAGCAGCCAAGCCTTGAAGATTATCAGTGCATCAAGAACAAGAGAAGCTCATTGTCACTTCTACAGCAAATCCTAATTATCAAAATCAAGGATGAATTGTACGATGTCTTGTAATATTTTGTAAAGGGTCATTGCCTAGATTTGAAGAAGGCAAGTTTGCTTTGGGAAAAGGGCTTTTGTTTGTCGTTGAGACAAGGGTTCTTAGTTTGTACAAGGGTTAGGTCCTAGTGTGTCAGTTAGTCAAAGAAAATCATTGTAATATCATTGTAACGTGTATCATTGTCCCTGGTACGAGAGTCCACAATCACTTTTATTTTATTTTATCTCTATAGGCTGGTAGGGTGGTGCTAGGCTGGTGAATGAAGTCACCTTTAGGTTGGGCCCTGTAAACACTTTAGGGTGGTAAGGTGGTGGTAGGGTGAGTTGTGGCTCACTTGGGTGTTGGGGCATCCTTTCAACTGATTGATGATAAAATCAGGGCATTGGGGCGTCCTTTCAGTGAGAGTTGGAGAAGAATGCTTTTCTAGAGTTATAGGAAGTTGTAGCTTTCTTTTCAATTGGCGCTGAAGATTAAAGAACTTATTAGAAAAACGTTTGGTGGTTTTTGACCCAGAGGGGGTTTTCCACTTAAAAATCTTGTGCCTACTGTCTCTATTTTTGCATTATTGTTTATTGCTCTTACTGAACAATAAATAATAACCGAAGGCTAACTAATGCTCTGAAAAAGATTAGTAAAGTGTTGATTGCTAAGAAATACTGATTCACCCCTCTCTCAGTATTTCCAACAATTGGTATCAGAGCTTGGTTCCTTCAGTAGCAGTTTAACAACTGGAAGACAATCATGGAGTACACGAAGAACAGAGTTCCTATTTTTAATGGAGATAACTATGCACTATGGAGCGAACGAGTTCATTTACTTGCACAAGGATATGAAGTTTGGGAAATAGTCAAATAGGGCTATAAAGCAACAACATATGAACAAGGTAAGAAAAATGTCGTAAATAATGCTAAAGCAAAGGATATTATTATAACTGGACTCACTCAATCTGTCTATGTTAAGGTATTGGGTTGTAAAACAACTAAGGAGCTATGGGACAAGCTTCAAAATATATATGCAGGAGACTCGAAGGTCAAGGAAGCAAAACTTCAAATTTACAGAGCTTAATTTGAACAATTAAGGATGAAAGAAGATGAGAACATTGCAACTTACTTTCAACGTGTAGATGAAATAAAAAATGCCTTGGAAGGATTAGGAGAACCAGTTGACAAAAAGGTCATTGTTCGGAAAGTCCTTAAAACTCTTCCATCAAGATTTAATCCTAAGGTTTCAGTCTTAGAAGATAGATCAGATTTAAGCAACTTGATTATGGATGAACTGCATGGGATACTTACAACTTATAAAATGAGGATTGAAGAAGAAGATGGTTCATCTAATATAGAAACAACATTCGCAACATCCAAAAAGACCAGGAAGGGCAAACAGGTATCGAAACCTAGATCTAGTTGTTGAAAAGAGGAAGAAGAAGTAGAATTTTCATACGCAGAATTTGCATACATTACGAGGAAGATGAAAAGAGGAACAAGTACAAAGGAAAACTTCCATTAGTATGTTTTGACTGTGGTGAGATAGGTATTTTTGCTGCAATGTGCCCCCATAAGAATAAAGCATTTACAAAAGGAAAGAAGGGTCAAAGAAATTTCAACAGCCAAGGTAAGAAGAAAAGGTTTAAGAAAAATTTCCTCTCCAAGGAAGATAGTTCCTCATCTGAAGAAGAAAGTGACAATGATGAAGAAAACAAAGAAAGATTATTATTTATGGCTAAGCATAACAAGATGGAAGCACATGACAAAGAAGAAGATGAAGAAGAAGAAATGACTGAAATCGAATTTCAAAACAAAGTTGTCAGAGTTATAAAAGAACTCAAAGAAGAAAGGAAAAATGTTAGTTCTATGGAAGGCGAATTGAAGGAGTTAAAAGAACACGCCAAGAACCTCAACAAAAGGAATGAAGAAGAAATCATCAATCTTAGAGTACAGTTAGAAGAAGCCAAAAGAATCGAAGAATCACTTAGGAATGAGCTAAAATAAATCAACGAAGCAAGAGAAGAACTAGAAGCTGAAATAGTATCTCTTTGAAAGGAAGTAAAAAGGGGAAATGTTCTGCAAAATTTTGCTAATAGTTCTAAAACTTTGGATGAGCTCATGAGCAACAAAAGGTCATACAGTGACAAGACGGTCTAGGCTACAAAGAAATATTTTAAAAGGGTTCAAACTCCTCTATAACCGAAAGGCCAAATGCATAGAAAACCTATGTTGAAACTGTTAAAGGATCTACCAAGCAAGGATGTTTCCCAGTCGAGTCAAAGGTTCAAGATATACAAGAAAGCTCTTGGAAAACGATTCCACGAAGAAGTTTTCCTCCCAGCTATCAACCCACTTTTTATGGCTTTTGTTATTCATGTAGAAAGTTTGGGCATAAAGCTATAGATTGTCGTACATTTTTTTTCCTAGGAAAAAATTGTAATTTTATTAATGAAAATAAAATTACATGTTGCATCAGCTGATAATTTGACCAACAACCAGTCAAGATTGGTGTTCAATGTTCCTACAAGAGATCATAGAAATACAAATGAGGAGAAAAATTAAGTTTTTCTCCCTTTCTTCTTCTGAACCTTTCGCCATGCACCTTGTGATGGCGTGGAGGAGATAAGGGCTAGTTGATTTTCTTCTATAGGTGCTCCATTGTCCTTGTTTGAGTCTGAGGTGTCTGATAAATTATGCATTTTGTTCCCGCTGATGTCTGGTGCCACTGGTTCCTTTGCCGACTGTTTCGGGGATATTAGCTCAAAAGGATCTTGTATTTCATTTCCTTGTGCATCTGGTTCGGTTGCTGTTTGATTGTTCTCATTGGGGATGGGATCATCTGCTTCTTCTTCTACATCCTCCTTTGGTCCACATGGGGAAATTGCCACCCTTTGGGTGCTTTCCCTGCCTTCTTTTTTTTTCTGTAATCTCTTTTTTCCTCGGGGCATGTGTTTTGTAAATGACCGATCTCCCTGCAAATTTTGCATCTTAAAGCAGTGTTTTTATAATCAATATGCTGTGTCCATTTTTGCTGTTTGTGTACCAACTGTATGCTTTCTGGTAATCCTTTGCTGAGATCCACTTCCACAAATATAGGCAAAAGTGTAGATTCTCTTCTCCAATCGTTGTGTATTTTTTTTGATGTATCACACAATGATGTTCCCAATACCTTCTAGGACACAGTCGTTCTAGAAATGAAGGGGAAGGTTATACAGCCGGACCCAAATCGACATTCTAGATACAACCATAGTGTTTGCATCAAAATCCAGAAACCATGGTGTAATGAAGAGTCCGGTAGATCCCTAGAACCACGGTCCATCCTGAAGTATAATGTCTCTGGCTTTCGAGGTTGGAAATTTGACAATGAAAAAACCTTTGGAGCAGAGATGAATTTCGCAGTCCATGGTCCAGTTTGTGAAAATCCAATGAAAGAGCTCCATTGGTTAAGGCCAAAATAAATTAAATCTGCATATTATTGCTTGCGATTCATATGTGGTGCAATTTTCATCAATCTCTGGAATGTCTATGTTCAGTTCAGGTGTGTGGTTCAATTGCTCTACTATGTAAGGGCTAGGGGTGTTGTTCGCTAGTTCTGAAGGCGCTGCGGCCTTATTTTTCCTCTGTAAGATGTTCCTATATGAGGGGCCTCCTTTAGGGTGTTCTTGTTTTGAGCCGTTGCACCCCTTTGTGCCCCCATTGCCATTTGGCTTGCCCTGTTCTGCTGCTCCTCCTCTCAGCCGCAGGTTGAGGGTAATGGTTGACCCTGAGCTTATGAAGTATTCCTTGATTAACCGGGAATCTTGTAAAGTTCTGCCTCCACAGATCAGTGATTGCATATGTATTGGATATCCCAATGTTTTCCTGTTGTTCTTTTTCAAGTTTATCACCCTCTCTGTCTCGTCTATCCAAAATAAAATAATCTTCCCCATAGGTGGTCTAATGAAAATTTGAAAACGGGTTGGGGTTACCTGATGCTTAATGTCTGATGCCCACTTGTTGTCTCCTGTCGGTCCCTGATCTGGTTGCCCCAATAATGGTGTATTTGTTTTAGGTCGATGGCTGCGTTGATTTAGAGGAGAAAAATGATTGATGGCTCCATATATCAGGGCGTCTGTTCCTGTCTTAAGGCGGCAAATGCTGTATGGAAGATGCAATATATAACCTAGTGCAAACAGAGTCACATATTCGAGCAGAATGGTGCCAGGGCTCGTTCCCATCTCTATTTTAGCCTGCTCAAAGGGACTGTTGGGGATCCAAGCCCCCAAACCATGTCTAGGAGATAAGGCATTCCACAGTAATATATAAAGGGTACTTGCTGGGCTTCCAGCCGCTAGCCTTCGCCCTTGTCGAGCCTCATCAGACCTAATCTTGCTGCTTTGTACTACCCTTTTCCCCCAAAACAAGGGTTCCAGTTCATCGTCATCGGAGCTACGACTAAATGCGAAGTTAAGGTCGAGAGACGCAAGAGCGTTGCAATACCCGTGATAGTAAAGGATCAATGGGAGGCGGGGCTCCGCCAATAAGGGTTTTAGATATCCCACGTATCGACACCTGATATGCACTCGCATGTGTCCTCCATGCTGTCGCAACCATCATTTTGGGTCGAAAGCCACCAGTCCAAGAAAGCCCCCCCAGGCCTTTGAGAGCCTGTGCGAGGTGGGCGAGGTAATACCAGAAGGCCCAAAAACAAAACCCTACCGCCATTTGGTTGAAAAGAAGAAAACCTAGAGGTATTTGCAGGAGCGTGAGCCTCCTGAATGCTGTGACTCTTCCTTCTCTCTCACACTTTACGCTTTTTGAACCAGTAGAACACGTTGATTCCTGCCATGGTCCCATGCCGACAGAGCTCCGTGGTAATGACCTGAATCTGCTCGGACTTGGGAGTCTGGTTTCTGCCATTGTAGATAGCTTCTAGGATTCTTAGCTGCTCGGTGTGGGGCTCCATCTTCGTGTCTTGCGTCCGCCAGGAATCGAACTCATGACCGTTTGCTCAACCTCGACTTCACTCCCAAACCTAGTAGTTAGATTGTCGTATTTATGAAAAAAATTTTGGAAGATCTTTTAGGAATGTCTATTCCAAAATTTTGCAGGCAAAATTACAACAGATTTGACTATTTAATAAATGAAGTAGAATGCTATAAATGCAACAATTTTGGACATTTGGCTAAGGATTGTAGGTTTGTGCTTCCCTCAAGGGAATCACAACAGAATCAGAATGAACAAGTCTAGAAAAAGAAAACTGAAAGGTGCGCTCTTTCCTTAAAGGCTCAAAGTAAAAAGAATGTTTAGTATGTCAATAGTGGTTGTTCAACACATATGACTGGAGATAGAAATAAATTTATAACTTTAAAGGAAGGAAAAGATGGAACAGTATCCTATGGAAATAATGGATCTTGAAATGTCAAAGGAACATGTATTTTCAAGCTTGGAAGAGGATGCTATAGAAAAAGATGTGCTTTTTGTTGAAAATATGAATCACAGTTTGTTAAGTGTAGGTCAAATGTGTGATCAAGGACACACAATGTTATTCAACTCAAAGAAATCTGAAATAAGAAAAGAAAAATCCGGTCAACTTGTGGCTACTGCAAGTAGAGCTCCAAATGACATATTCACCTTGGATGAGGTCGTTAAAGGATGTTTCTTGGAAAAAGAAGATGAGAGTTGGATATGGCATAGATGAATGGGACATATCAACTTTGACAACCTTGTTAGAATTAGCAAAAAGGAAGTTGTAAAAGAGATGCCATTAATTTCAAAACCAACCAATGCTGTATGTGAACATTGTGGGCATGGAAAACAAACAAAAGTCAAATTCAAGACAAAAGAACACTTCACATCACAACCATTGGAATTAATACATACTGATCTATGTGGACCAATGAGGACTAAAGGATTGAATGGTGAATTATATTTTATGCTAATGATAGATGATTATAACAGGATGACAATTGTTAGTTTCTTGAAGAAAAGGTCTGAGGCATTAAGATGTTTCAAGATCTAGAAGGAAATGGTTGAGAATGAAATTGATTGTAAGATTAAATGTTTGAGATCTGATAACGACGACAAATTTACCTCCAAAGCATTTCAACTTTTTTGTGAAGAAAAGGAATAAAAAGCAGTTTTCAACAACCAGAACACTGCAACAAAATGGAGTTGTTGAAAGGAAGAATAGAACTGTACAAGAAATGGACAGAACAATGCTAAATGATTCAAAATTAGATGACAAATTTTGGGTTCAAGTAGTTGATACAACTCTATTTATTTTGAATAGAAGTTTGCTTAGAAACAATTGTGATATGACTCCATACAAACTTTCGAAAGGAATACCAACAAATGTCAAATATTTTAGGGTATTTGGAAGCAAATGCTACATTAAAAGTGAAGATCAGAAAACAAGAGAGTTTTATTCTCGAGTAGACTAAGGTATTTTTTTTGGTTATTCACGTAAAAGAAAAGGTTAGAAATGTTACAATCAGAGACATAAACGTATAGTTGAAAGCATCAATGTAAATTTTAATGAAGATTATGGCTCAAAGGCTAATGAGAAAAGCTCCTCTTTAAGCAAATCAAAGATACATGAGTTAGAACCAGAAAAGGTCAAAGAAGAAGTCCCAGAGCAAGCACAATAGAATAAGGAAATAACTACCAACCAGGAAGAGATAAGAGACGAACAACAGGTTGAACAAGAAGCACTTGTTGATTTCTATAGCATCAGAAAGAGTTCTAAGTCTCATTTTTGGTAGAGAGGCTTAGACATCAGTTATCCAGAGAACCCATGAATTGTTTGTGGAAATTCCACTCGGATATGACTTTATTAAAATAATTAATTATTTTAATGCAGACCTTAAGTATAAACTTAGGTAAATTAAATAATTAAAGGGTATTAATAGAGCAGAGTGTGAATCTTCTAGAAGACGAAGATCAAGTCATCTTTTAATCTGAGCCATTGATTAAAGATATAATCTTGGCCGTTGATTCATCAGCGAGAAGACTATATGAAGAGACTTGAGGGCCATTTGGAAATCAAGCCGCGGACACTCTCAGTACCTGAAGGAAATCGATTCTGAGGCAAGGGAAATCGATTTCAGTGGGTGAGTTTGTAGAGGCTGGGTTGCAGAAGTAGAAGGAGGAGAGAGGAGTCAGTTATCGGGAAGAAAAACTTAGGAGGGTGAAGGGAAGGGTGAGCTGATAAGCAGCAAGAACCCCTCCATGCAGAATCACGCAGTCCAGAGAGGGACTGCGCAGAGTATTCACGTTGGATGATGCAGAGGGTGAAGGAGGTCACCTCGAGGGTCCGAAAATTGTCTGAAAGGTCTAGAAAATTCAACCAGGTGTTTGCTAATTTTTTCTCTGCTCATCAGACTCCTGCAAATGTACTTTCTATTTCCGAAGATTAATATAAAACCCTCATCTGTTGCACCGGTTTTCCCACATTGGGTTTTTCTGGGGACAATTGTCCAAAAAAATCTGTGTTCATGTGGTTATTTCTATTGTGCTATTTGTGTAAATTATCTTTCTGTTCTTATGCTCTTAACGATAGTGAAGATCTGCAAATGTGTTTAGTTCTGAATTTACTGAAGCATCTGTAAATAACTTATCTCATAAGTAGGAGAAATAAACCAAGTATTGCAGATTTATTTTCCTCTTGAAAATTTCACATGGTATCAGAGCAAAGGGCTAAAAACAAGAAGGTAGGATCTGCTATGGACCAAAAGAAGGGTTCACGCAGTCCTCCAAAGCACGCAGAAATGCAGAGAGAACATGACATGAAGGTGCTGGCATCCAGACTAGAGGAGGATCTTGCCTGTGTGTCAAGCACAACTCCTCCAAGTGTTTGGTATATTGGTAGTGGCGCATCTGCTCATATGACGGGGGTTCGAGAATGTTTTTCGAGCTATCAAGAAGAGCAGATGAATTTCCAGATAACTATGGGAAATAAGGCAAAATGTACCCCCATCGGGAGAGGTACTGTAACATTTCAGACAGAGGATGGCAACAAGATTCGAGCCATGAATGTTCTGCATGTACCAAGGTTGGGGATGAATTTACTCTCGGTGTCTCAACTCCAGAACAAGGGCTATGACGTATACTTTATTCAAGATAAGGTGTATGTCAAACATCCTAACTGGAGCAAAAAGGCACAAATTGGAGTAAGGAGTCACAAGCTGTATAAGCTCCAGCTTGAATCTCTGGTGGCCCTGATTGGAAGGAGAGACGACAAAGATCTAAATGAGTTATGGCACAGAAGGATGGGACATCTACATCATGGAGCCTTAAGGATTCTCAAAAATACTATCATAGGGGCTCCTGAACTCAGCACAAAGAAAGACGAAGTTTGCAGGGGATGCGTACTAGGGAAGTACGCTAAGGTAGAATTTCCAAGAAGCAGCAACAGAGCCAAAGGTGCATTAGAGTTAATACACTCTGACATTTGCGGTTCGATGTCCACAACAACTCTCAGTGGGGCAAAGTATTTTGCTACCTTCATTGATGATTATTCCAGGAAAACTTGGATCTATTTTTTGAAGACCAAAGGTGAAGTCCTTAATCGGTTTAAAGATTTCAAAGCATTGGTGGAAGTCTATAGGAAAGAAGATCAAGAAGTTGAGGTCAGATAACGGTGGAGAATATATCGATAAAGACGTCACAAATTTCTGTGCACAGGAAGGCATCAAGAGAGAGTGGACAACTCGTTACAATCCAGAACAAAATGGAGTTGCAGAATGGAATAACGGATCATAATAGAAGCTGCAAGGGCAATGTTGCACGACCAGGAGATGCCCAAATTCTTATGGGCAAAGGCCTGCAACACAACAATTTATATTCAGAACAGAGTTCCCAATAGAGCTTTGGGGAAGGTTACTCCCGAAAGTGTGTTCATAGGCAACAAGCCAGAAGTGAGCCGCATCAGGATATTCGGCAGCATAGCATACTGCCACATTCCAGAGGAAAAGAGGAAGAAGCTAGATCAAACTGCAGAAAAAGGTTTTCTGATGGGCTATAGTGAGAACGCAAAGGCATACCGCGTCTATATTCCAGAGGGAAGGAAAGTCGTGGTAAGAAGGGATGTAAAATTCCTGGAGGAGAAAGCCTTTAGGAAATCTCGAGAGATGGCCACAGATATGCAGGTTGAGGAAGATCCATTGGTACAGCCTCAACGACCTATGGAGGAGAAGTCCAGTGCCTCTCCAAGGCACAATTTTTCTGAGGGAAGCTCCTCTGACGAAGAACAGGAGGAAGAACAGGTGAGACTGCCCACCACTGATGGAAGACTGAGTAGAAAACTCCAACAGATTCTTAGAGATGCAGAAGGATTTGTTGGAGCACTTAGAGAAGGGAAGAGGATAAGGAAACAACTTGACAGATATTAGGCACTGGTAGCTCAGGTTGGAGAGCCATCTACCTTTCGGGAAGCAACTCAACATCAGGTATGGGTAGATGCCATGGTAGAGGAGTATAGCTCCATCATGACAAATGATGTCTGGGAAGTAGTCCCTAGACCACAGGACAGATCTGTTGTAGGATCTAGATGGATCTACAAGATCAAATATGCTGCAGATGGCAGCATAGAGAAATTCAAAGCAAGATTTGTAGCAAAGGGGTATGCCCAGAAGGAAGGCATTGACTATGAAGAAACCTTTGCTCCAGTAGCACGATACACTTCTATCAGGTCCATCATCTCTATGGTAGCGCAGATGGGATGGGAGATTCACCAAATGGATGTCAAGACTGCGTTCTTGAACGGTGTGATAGAGGAAGAAGTGTACATAGAGCAGCCAGAGGGCTTCGAGACACATGTGCAGAAGACTCATGTTGTAGACTTAAGAAAGCCTTGTATGGCTTAAAACAAGCCCCCAGGGCATGGTATGGTTGGATTGATGGCTACTTGCAGAAGATGGGGTTCGTCAAGAGTGACGTAGATCCCAACTTATACTACTTAAGAGTAGGAGATGAGCCGCTTATTCTTGTTCTATATGTGGATGACCTGTTTTTGACCGGGTCATCCAAGCTCATCAAAGACTACAAGGAGAATCTGGAAACATAATTCGACATGAAGGACCTGGGGCAGATGCACTATTTTCTTGGTTTGGAAGTCTGGTAGCAGGAAGGGGAAATCTTCCTAGGACAAGGAAGATACACGACATAAATTCTGAAAAGATTTCAGATGGAAGACTGTAGACCCATGGCCACGCCAATGATTACTAACTGGAAGAAGATAGACACATCAGAGGATGATGTGGTTGATCCCACATTGTACAGACAGCTCATCGGGTCATTGATGTATCTGGTCAACACGAGACCAGACATCTGTTATGCAGTGAATACCCTCAGTCAGTTCATGGTGGAACCAAGGAGGACTCACTGGGCAGCAGCCAAACATATTCTTAGATACTTGAGAGGGACAGTCGAGTATGGGCTAAAGTACACCAAGGGAAATGAGATCTAGTAGAGCGGGTTCACAGATGCAGACTGGGCTGGAAGCATAGTAGATTGGAAAAGTACTAGTGGGTACTGTTTCAGTATCGGATAAGGAATGACCTCCTGGTGTAGCAGGAAACAGAAGTCCGTAGCACTGAGCTCAGCTGAGGCAAAGTACATGGCAGCAAGCACAACTTCGTGCGAGGCCACATGGCTCCGCAAATTGCTCTTGAACTTACTCAAGAAGTGGATAGAATTGACTGGGATTATGTGCGATAATCAGGGTTGCATTAAGCTCTCTGAAAATCCTGTGTTTCATGACCGGTCGAAGCACATTGACATTCGGTATCACTTTATTAGGGACTATGTCTAGAGGGGAGCAGTACAGTTGTGATACACTCCTACAGGTGAACGGGTGGCAGATATCCTCACAAAGGCTCTAAGTAAGCTCAAGTTCACTTACTTTAGAGAGAAGATGGGGATGGTCGAGAACCCCTTCCACTAGAGGAAAGGGAAGTCTTCAGAAGAAGAGGGAGCTGCCGTATGGATGTTGCAGTGATAGGGCAGTAGCCAGGACATCATCAGCGCAACAAATGATGTAGAATCAGAGTAGTACATTGGTACCTTGCTTAAACACTTTCCTCGGTAAGAGGGAGTGTTGATTTCTATAGCATCGGAAAGAGTTCTAAGTCTCATTTTTGGTAGAGAGGCTTAGACATCAGTTATCTAGAGAACCCATAAATCGTTTGTGGAAATTCCACTTGGATGTGACTTTATTAAAATAATTAATTATTTTAATGCAGACCTTAAGTATAAACTTAGGGAAATTAAATAATTAAAGGGTATTAATAGAGCAGAGTGTGAATCTTCTAGAAGACGAAGATCAAGTCATCTTTTAATCGGAGCCATTGATTAAAGATATAATCTTGGCCGTTGATTCATCAGCGAGAAGACTATAAGAAGAGACTTGAGGGCCATTTGGAAATCAAGCCGAGGACACTCTCAATACCCAAAGGAAATCGATTCTGAGGCAAGGGAAATCGATTTCAGTGGGTGAGTTTGTAGAGGCTGGGTTGCAGAAGCAGAAGGAGGAGGGAGGAGTTAGTTATCGGGAAGCAAAACTTAGGAGGGTGAAGGCAAGGGTGAGCTGATCAGCAGCAAGAACCTCCACGCAGAATCACGCAGTCCAGAGAGGGACTGCGTAGAGTATTCACACTAGATGACGCAGAGGGTGAAGGAGGTCACCCTGAGGGTCCAAAAATTGTTTGGAAGGTCTAGAAAATTCAGCCAGGTGTTTGCTAATTTTTTCTCTGCTCATCAGACTCCTGCAAATGTACTTTCTATTTTCGAAGATTAATATAAAACCCTCATCTGCTACACCGGTTTTCCCACATTGGGTTTTTCCGGGGACAATTGTCCAAAAACATCTGTGTTCATGTGGTTATTTCTATTGTGCTATTGGTGTAAATTATCTGTCTGTTCTTATTCTCTTAACGATAGTGAAGATCTGCAAATGTGTTTATTTCAGAATTTACTGAAGCATATGTAAATAACTTATCTCATAAGTAGGAGAAATAAACCAAGTATTGTAGAAATATTTTCCTCTTGAAAATTTCACAGCACCCCCAAAGGCACCCAAAGAATGGTATCAAAAGAATCATCCATCAAATCAGATCATTGGGGATCTCAATGAAGAAATAGGAACTAGAAGAAATTGATAGCTTCGTGTACCACAACAAGCCCATCTTGCTCTCTTAGCTACATTTGAGCCAAACAATTTTGAAGAAGCCAGTCAAGATGAACATTAGGTAGCTGCTATGAATGAACAATTGGATCAAATTGAGAAGAATGACACTTGGGAATTGGTCCCACGACCAAAAGATAAAAATGTCATTGGGACAAAATGGGTTTTCAGGAACAAATTAAATGAGGATGGACAGGTTACCAGGAACAAGGCAAGGTTGGTTTGCAAAGGATATGCGCAGGTTGAAGGAATTGATTTTGAAGAAACATTTGCTCCCGTTGCTAGAATGGAAGCTATCAAGATGTTCTTGGCTTATGCATTTCGAGAAAGATCAAAGTTTATCAAATGGACGTGAAATCAGCATTTCTAAATAGAGAATTAGAAGAATAAGTATATATAGAACAATCTGAGCGATTTTTGCTCAATGACAAGAAAGATTATTTTTGCAGGTTAAAGAAGGCATTGTATGGTCTCAAACAAGAACCTAGAGCATAGTATGCCCGTCTTGACAGGTATTTGCAACAACAAGGATTTAAGAAGGGAAATGCGGATACCAACCTTTATGTAAAGATTGAACAAGATATTCTGACGATTATTGAAGTGTATGTGGATAATATAATCTTTGGAAGTGATGATGATAGATTAAGTAAGAAGTTTGCAGCAAATATGCAAAGTGAGTTCGATATGCCACTACTTGGTGAGTTGACATACTTTTTGGGTCTTCAAATATCTCAACAAGACAAGGGAATATTTATCTATCAAACCAAGTATATTAAGGAAATGTTGAAGAGATTTCAAATGGAAGATTGTAAGCCAATTCTCACCCCAATGGTGACAGATTGCAAGTTGAGCATAGATGACTCATCCAAAGATGTGGATCAGAGGATGTATAGATCTATGATGGGTAGTCTTCTATATGTAACAAATTCTAGGCCATATGTGATGCACACAATTGGGCAAGTTGCAAGATTCCAAGCAGCACCAAAGGCATTCGATGTCATTGCGATAAAAAGGATTTTCGATATCTTAAGGGAACAACAAAATATGGACTATGGTATCCTAAAGGAAATGAGCTAACCATTGAAGCTTATACTGATGCAGATTGGGCAGGAAGTGTTGATGATTGTAAGAGCACTAGTGGAGCAGCCTTCTATCTAGGTGGTTGTCATGTTTCGTGGTTGAGCAAGAAGCAATATTCAATCTTCTTATCCACAACGGAAGCAGAATAGATAGCAGCAACAACTTGTTGTACCCAAGTCCTTTGGATGAAACAAACCTTGCACGATCTTCAAGTGAAGTTTGATGAGCCCATTCCAATCTTTTGTGATAACACCAACGCCATTAGTATCTCCAAGAATCTCGTGATGCATTAAAAAACGAAACACATTCTGATCAAGTACCATTTTGTTAGAGAACAGGTTGCCGAGAAAAACATCAAGGTTGAATACACTGGGACAAAAGAACAAATCGCTGACATGTTTATCAAACCTTTACTGTGTGAGGCATTGGAGTATCTTCGCCAAAAACTTAGGATTCTCACAAGTTCCCATTAGATTATTCTTTTATCTAGTCAAGTAGAGAGGGGGAGTTAAGGCAGGTCATAGGTTCGCAGGAGAGGCAAGTTGTCAGGGGGAGTTACCCCTTTGCCATTGATGTCAAAGGGGGAGAGAAAACATTAGGAAGGTTAGTAGCATGATGTCAAGGGGAGTTATGATTGCAGAGGGAGTACTTGTGTTGCCATCAATGCTAAAGAGGGAGATTGTTGATAGGTGGTTGTCATTGATGTCATCCCAAGCAGCACGAGGAGCTACCCTGATTTTTGTCGGATAATTTGACATGGAAATTCATGGAATCTCGTGTCAGGATTAATTCTAGATAGATTCTCCTCGACGAGATGTTTCTGTGGATACACGGTACGCCCGTGGTTCCCTCTGGTTTGAGAGAAAATTGAGTTTGAAATTGAAGACCTAGTTTTGTGGGCTAAAACCCCAGGGGGTAGTGACATGACACCTCCTCCTACAGTTGTCAATATATGACATTGTTTATCACTGTAATCTCACCACGTATAAATTACGTAACTCGAAGAGCCAAAGACAATAAGCCAATCATTGACTTCACAACCTAGGTAGGAGCATATGCACTAAGCCAATCATTGATTTCAAAATTTTAGAGGAATTATAAAAAAATTCTAGACAAATATTAATAAGCATTAGTGTTAATTAAATTAAGGGTCACTTAGCATTTTTGCACATCATAAGATATAATTCTTAGATTGCAATGCCAACAATTAAATCACATTCCCTCCATTAATTAATCTAAAAACTCTTCTATGGTCAAATGGTCAAAATATAGCCAAAAATATATGAACATCAATATAATTCAAGGGAAGTGGATCTTTCTTTAATCATAAGGAAATTATTTCTCCAACGGTTATGAAGCCCCTCTTACAATGTTCATTGAAACCTCCTATATATAAATACATAACCTTTGCTCTCTCACATGATATAATGAATGAACGTATAATTTTGAGAAGTACGCTCTAAATTTCTCGGCCACCCTAGGTGTTGTCAACACAGAAATTACAGAAGACTAGGGTTCGTTTTTATAATTCGTTCCTACCACAGTTTGTCTTGCTAAAGTAAGAGCGAAGGTTTGAAAGACTTAATAGCAAGCTTGGACCCGTGTCTAGTGACTATTGATGTCTACAATTTGATTGATACCTTCAGTTTTGTTGGAGTGTCTACAAAATGAGTGCTATCTATACCTCAAACTTGTTGTAAAAGACATTATTTCAGGTCAATTTGTTGCGTTGAAATTGTTTTTGTAGTTAAATGACAACCTCTTGATTGCACTAAAAAGGGCTTCTATTAAAGCACAGATCACAGTCCTTTAGAGCGAGTTCTAAAGAGTTTGGGTCAATTACTTGAAGGCTTTTTCATGTCTAATATAGTGTGATTCTAGGGTCTGTATTAAGATTCACTTGCACATTTGAAAATATAGCAAATTTTTAGAGTCATTCAAAACAAAGTCCCAAGCAACAAGGTACAGGTTGTATTTGTTCTGTTTTATCATTATTATATCAAGTTTTGTTAGAGCCTGTGATCTAAGACTATTCATCGTCAAGGATTTGTTCAAGAGTTTTTCTCTTCACAGGCCAAATTGCATACAGTCAAGGGTTATTTTCTTTTATTTCGGAAATTTGGATTCTCTTATAGGTACATGTATGGGTGTGTTAGGATTGTCTAAGGGTTATCAAGTTGAAAAGGCAGAATATGGTTTTGGATCAATCAGGTCTAATTGAAGAGTAGTGCTTGAATAAGTCCCGAGTAATAAGGTACAGGTAGCATTTGTTGTGATTGCATCAAATTGTTGTAT
The DNA here is from genome assembly GCA_034641835.2 of Pinus albicaulis. Taxonomy (NCBI): domain Eukaryota; kingdom Viridiplantae; phylum Streptophyta; class Pinopsida; order Pinales; family Pinaceae; genus Pinus; species Pinus albicaulis. The sequence goes on along the minus strand of CM076573.1, from coordinate 84,083,919 downwards.
GATTGTGATTGTAGGCAGCCCAGGTATGTGTTATGATTATGATTATCACAATCAAATTTTATTATTGGTGCACTAACTCTTGGTTGTAGGCAAAGGTAAGTGTTTGGGCATAGAGTATTTACTTTTTAAATTTTGAGGTTAAGGTTTTGTTTGGGTTCATCTTCTTGCAAGTGCAAAATTTCTTCAAGAACATATCCTCCACATCACCTACAGTTGTGAAGAAAAGGTAGCATGCAAAAACAACTTAGTTAAAAGACAAATTATTGTACACAAGCATTTCAAGCCTTGAAGATTATCAGTGCATCAAGAATAAGAGCAACTCATTGTCACTTCTACAACAAATCCTAATTATCAGCATCAAGGATGAATTGTACAATGTCTTGTAATATTTTGTAAAGAGTCATTGCCTAGAGTTGAAGAAGGCAAGTTTGTTTTGGCAAAAGGATTTTTGTTTGTAGTTGAAACAAGGGTTCTTTGTTTGTACAAGGGTTTAGGTCCTAGTGTGTTAGTTAGTTAAAGAAAATCATTGTAATGTCGATCATTGTCCCTAGTACAGGAGTCCACAATCACTTTTATTTTATTTGATCTGTATAGGGTGGTAGGGTGGTGCTAGGATGGTGAATGAAGTCACCTTCAGGTTGGGGCCTGTAAACACTTCAGGGTGGTAGGGTGGTGCTATGGTGATTTGTGGCTCACTTGGGTGTTGGGGCATCCTTTTAGCTGATTAATGTTAAAATCAGGGTGTTGGGGCGTCCTTCTAGTAGTAGCTAGAGAAGAATGATTTTCTAGAGTTCTAGGAAGTTGTAGCTTACTTTTCAGTTGGGGTTGAAGATTAAAGAACTTATTAGAAAAGCGTTCGGTGGTTTTTGACCCAAAGGGGGTTTTCCACCTAAAATTCTTGTGCCTATTGTCTCTATTTTTTGCATTATTGTTTACTGCTCTTACTGAACAATAATAATAATGACTGAAGATTAACTAATGCTCTGAAAAAGATTAATAAAGTGTTGATTGCTAAGAAATACTGATTCATCCCCCTCTTAGTTTCTCCAATAGGGATTGGAATTATTATTACACCAAAGTCAAGAATGACTCTCCAACGTTACATCAAGCCTCTCGGACAATCATCATTTTAATACAAACACTTTGTTACATAACTCCCTATGGTTACACAACTGTCTGAACGGTAAAACCATATTTACTAAGATAATTACATTTTAACAATCATTTTAATTGTTTTCTTTATTAACAACTTCTTCTTTTCAAAACAAGTTAAAAAAACTCAAAAACATGGATTTTATAGGAAACCCATAATGGTACTAGAAAGCATGGTTGGAGCAACAGGATATCTAGCATGAATGTAGTGATTTTTACTAGATGGTTAACTTGCCACTCCAACCATGCTTTCTAGTACCAATTGGCCATCTGAAGGAAAATACCTATCATATGGATAAAAATATAGCTTCTTTAATATTTTTTTCTTCGCATAATTTCTGTCAATCATTTGTCATGTCACTATTTCTGCAATGCAATCTATAATCTGTCCTCTTTCATTCATCACTTCACTTGAAAAATTCCTTATTTTTCACCTTTTTCTTGTCCAATATTTCCCTTTCTTGTTTATAGGATCTTTTTAATGGGTCACATGCTGTCTCACTTTTCTTCCATATTCTAAAAAATTTGTGATTCAAAATTTGTTTTTGGTTCAAGTACTTCATGTCCTAAAAGGATCTCTCGATTCAACGGTCCACCTGTGAAATTTCCACGATTGCAATAAACTAGAATATAAACTTCTATCTACTGGAGATTATTTTTCTTCTGAATTATTAATTCGGAAAATAACAATTAAATCACTATAGCAATCTCCACAAAGAAAATACGTTGCGGAAGATAAGATATGGCAATGAGAACATGATGCACACACATAAAAATATCACATAGTTATTTTTGGACAAATGTCCTTGGAAAAACCTGGAAGGGAAAACCAATTCAACAAATGAGGGTTTTACTATTGTTCAACATTTTGAGAAATGTTAAAGTTGGTTACCTTTCACTAGCACACCTCTAGCAAAAACTGATCTCCTTTGGCAAAATAATATGGAGGCTAACTATCTCTCTCTGCAATTGATTTGGCCTCCTCCAACCAATTTGCACTCCTTATCGACACTCACACTCTTGCCTAGAAATGCACACTACTTGTTTTGGAAATTTGCTCAGCCACTGGGATCACTTCATAGCAAATCGTACTGCCTCCCTTTGCCCCCTGGACCCACTCACTCTGCCTTCAGGAAATAGATCCAGCCACTGGCAACTGAAACATGGTCTCTCAAGCAACTCGCACTGGGAAAACTGGCTACTCACACTAGCTGACATAGCCTCCTCTTCAGATGAATTCGACCTCCCTTTCCTGTCACTCTAATACTGGAAAATACTGAGGAAATTTCCTTCAGAATTCTGCTCCCAAATCTTTGTTGAACCCCTACTATTGATGCTTCCCTATCTTCAACTGCGCCCTTGCTTGATCACTGCAACTGGTTAGTCGAACTGCTTTGTGATTAATTGTGTCTCGATATATCTTCTCCAAACCCTTCGACTTGCTCTTATAATCTCTCATTGGACTCTCAACGACCACGATCACATCTCAACCAATGACTAAGATGATCTTGACTCCGTCAATTAACTTTTCCAGAAGTCTCTAGAGAAAAATCAAACTTCCTCAATTAATTCATTTTAATTAATGAGTTTTCCTAAGTTAGACTTAAGGAATATTTAATTATTGGCTAATTAATTTAATTGAGGTGTCTCTAAGTCTTTTCTCGCAAATTCTTTTCTGGGTTTTGGAGATCTCGTGTTCCTTAGCCTCTTAGACACCATAGAGACTAGAACACCTGTCCGCTGCTACCCCAAACAAAAACTAACACCACCTTGGGTACTAATCTTGTCATCCGCTAGTTAACCAGGCAGAAACTTTGTGAATGAGGTTCACTATAGTGTAGAATTTTTTAGAATTCGACTTTATCTTTCTTCACGTCAATCAACTAATCACTGATGTCAATCTATAGTTCAATCAATAACATGAGGGAGCAACACTTAATTAATCAATCTGTCTGGGGATTTACTGTCATGCACATCTTCAAATCATTTATTGTCTTCAACTTGGGAACCATCCAAATTTCTTGCATCACCACTACTAATCTTCTATCTGTCGATCATCAACTTCTAAGTCATTCTCCATTTCTGATCACAAATTATCTGATCCCTATTTTGATCTGACCACTTACCTGATAACAAGTCTGTTTTGATTCTTTCCAACAATCATGCTTTCAACTGATCTGTTGCTTCTAGGTTTGGTTGTCTTAATTTTGAGTTTGCATACCACATTTTTCATTCTACCGTGGACTTCAGCATTTGCAATTTGATTAAATTTTGAAATACATTTTCCATCTTGTCTTTGTTACATGTATATGAATCTGTCTCACATTGGAGTTATATGAACTTTGAAGTTCCAACGGGACATTCTATTATACTGAGTTGGTGATCTTAATTGATGTCCCGGTTCCACAATGTAACTTATATACTTTCAACTCTTTTAATTTTAGATAATAAATTCTTGACTCATCAATTTACGAATATTTTTATCTTGGACTTTTTCAAATTACGTTTTTACTTATACAGACTCCATCTTTCACTTCAATACAATTGTTACTGGAATACAATACCTCCTTAAGTGACAAAAAATGATCACAAAAACATGTACATAAAACTCTATTTATAACTTCCACAACTTTTTCGAATTACGTTTTGACTTGTATAGACTTCATCTTTCACTTCAATACAATCGTTACTAGAATACAATATTTCCTTAAGTGACAAAAAATGATCTCAAAACTATTTACATAAAACTCTCTTTATAACCTCAAAAATCTAATTGGTTTGACATTAAAAAAAAAACCTCAGTTTATCAATCAAGGAGTTTATCGGTCAAGTATGACTCCTCGACTCAGGATAAAATTTAAAAATTTCAACTAGGGCACGGATCCATTTATAAGTTTTTGAATTTTATTTGATAAATGCTTAAGCCTAGAATGACTGTTTGGAAATTTTGACCTGAATTTCCTGGCATGCTTAATTTAGTATACAATTTCTTTGGTAAAATGCCTCTAAATGTTTGGTACATGCTCCTAGTCATTTTTTATAAACAATATTTTTGTGAAGAATTTATAGTAATACTTGAGGTTGAATGCTTGGATTTTTTTTTTGCTGCAATATAGAAGGCCTTAATATATCACTGTTTTGTCTGATGAAGGTAGAAAAGGTGTAAGGGGAGCACAACCAGGCCCGGTACTTACTTGGATGCAGAGAGTGAAAATTGCTGTAGAATCTGCTAAAGGCCTTGAGTACCTCCATGAAAAGGCTCAGTTGCCCATAATTCACCGTGACATAAAGTCAAGCAATATATTACTTTTTGATGATTGCACGGCAAAGATTGCTGATTTTGATGTGTCAAACCAAGCACCTGACATGGCAGCACGGCTTCATTCCACTCGCGTGCTTGGAACTTTTGGCTACCATGCTCCAGAGTAAGTCTGTGCTTTTGGACAATTTTTTCTGGGTTCTGGTTGGAGAAAGTCATTGAACCAAACCAAAGAATAGTTTTGAATCTTGATATCAAGCACAATAAATAGAGAACTCAGAATATTAATAATTTCTTCTTGCAATGAATTTTGGTGGTTAAAATATTTTCATGTTAATAACAAAGACCGTGTTTATCTGAAAATATTGATAAACGTTGTTCCTTATAATTTCTATTGCAATGATATTCATGTTGAACAGGTGTAACAACATAGTTCCTATGATATAGTGTTTTTGGGATTAATTGTGTATTCAAAATCATTCATCTATAGACTATAACCAATGTTCCATGAGTTTCATTTACTAATAACCAATTTCTGATGAGTTTGAATAGTCCACTTAGCACTCATCGTGCAGAAGCCTTCCTCATTCTTATCATAGTTCTTATCAGTAATGCTGTGTTTCTATAAGAGATAAGAATTTCAGAAAGCAGTGCTAGTTTTACATAAATGGTGGCATTCTTTGTCAAAGGAATAGCAGTACAGGTGTTCGGTGTGACTTAGAAATTATCATTATCTTTGCCCCAGTGATATTTCATGCTGTGTCTGTTGATCACTCGATTAAAACATTCTGAAATTCCCTTTGGAAGAAGATTAAAATGTGAGCCATTTCAGGGGCTTTATTCCTTTTATCAAACTGATAGTGCTCATCGATATTGATTTAGCTGATTTAGCACCAAGTTAACTAATCTTGAGATACTTTGCTGGCAATTTAACATACTCATGAGAGGTAGTCATGAACTGGTGTTGAAATGTAATAAACTTGGGAATTCACTTTTAAGTTTAACTCTTGTATAATGCTCTCCAGCAATGTGTCCAATTCATTGATGTGAAGGTCAAGATTTCTTCTATGCAAAGCATGAACGTTTGATGCAGGGATTCTGCACAGAGTCTCTATTGTTATGTCCAAGTTCTAATATGCAGGACTAGTGTTTTGAATAAAAGGAAACATGTATAGACCAGGTAGGCTTAAAGGAGCAAAACATAGCAATTAATGTGGGCTTGTCAAAATCAAAATGCCAAAAGATTACAAAATGAAGATGACAGAGTGAACTAGCAGAATTGAGGTTTTTAGACTATATATGATATATGCTTTCTAAGAAAGAAACTTAATGGGAATAACTGAAGAACACATGAAGACTAGAAGAATGCATGTTCATTCTGTTTCAGCTCAATTTATTCCGCTCTACTTAATTTGGATTTCCATTGTGACTTGCCATTCAGATACATTGCAGGTTCCTCTGCTTTTGTTTGTCCTTAACATTATAGTTTGGGAAACATTTCTTCTATGCAATTCCTCTTGTACGGCCATCTAATGCTTCTCAGTTTATGCAGATACTCCACACTTAGAAAATAATGCCTAAAATTTATCGTGCTGTAGAATTTTCTACTGCCACTTAATTAGGAAATAAGATAGAGTATTTGAAAAGGTATTGATTTACATCAGCTTGTGCATAACCGCAAGGGATTTTCAGGTTTCTATCTTCTCAGCTGATTATTATGCTCATGTATTGTTGTTTAAGGCATATAGTTGGCTAAAAAACAAAATAGACATCTACAAAAATTTTCAATATTTGAGTTCCACATGGACTTGGTTTCTTTGATCTGTTTCAAACTAGATGTTATTTTACAGATATGCTATGACGGGACAACTAAGTCAAAAGAGTGATGTTTATAGTTTTGGAGTTGTCCTTCTGGAGTTGTTAACTGGCAGAAAGCCAGTTGATCATACAATGCCACGCGGTCAACAGAGCCTTGTGACATGGGTAACATTCCTAAGCGATAATATATATCAGTTCAATACAATGATGTCATTCGTTTAAACTTGCAAAAAAAACATAGAATTGCGGCTTATAACGTGCCTTGAGTTTAGGATCCTATAATAGTTAGACTATTGAACTAGTCATGACTCACGACTCACAATCTTATGCACACATATTTTTGTTTAGATATTTTCACCTTTGAAAGTTTTATCCTTTTCTTTTACAGGCAACTCCAAGACTTACTGAAGACAAAGTTAAGCAATGTGTTGATTCGAGATTGAAAGGTGACTATCCACCTAAAGCTGTGGCTAAGGCAAGTCTCTTGACATTTGTTTTTCTCCCTTCCTTTCAATACATTTGCTTATGTCTTGGCTTAGCTTTGTTTTCTAACCTGCAAATCTACTGCTAGGCCCTTGCAGTTTTTACGATGTTGTTTTCCAATATCTTCGTATCCTTTAAGATCTATGTTAGTATTTATTGATTTTTGGGCATGAATTCTGTAGTGGATCGATTTCCTTGGGCATGCAATGTTACCTACTCAAACTCTAGGGGTAATTTATGATTATCCATCATATTGGGAACCTTGAGTGAGAGGATAGATTATGTCCATCGCAAAACCTCCAACTTTAGGGGTAATTTGTGACTATCCATCGTATCGAGAACCTTGAGTGAAAGGATAGATTGTATCAGCACAACTTGAAGTTGATTGCCTTGAACTATGTAGCAAAAGTCAGACTGAGCTCAACAATATGTGTCTCCATGCAACTAGCATGATCATCATCACTTCTGTAAACTGAAGGAAAGTTCAGTGCTCACACAGGAAGTACTTCCATATGGGTCACCTGTAAGGTGCTAATAATGTTTTTATATGCACATAAAAGGTGTGGTTCCAGTCATGTCAATTACATGGTGCCAATCATATAGGTTGCTCATTTGGTGCCAGTCATGCAAGTGACTTGTATGGTCCCAGCCATGCAAGTCGCTCATGATGCTAGTCATACTCATTATATTAATATAAAGGCAAAACCTGTACAAGCTTAAGTCGCCAATTTGAAGTCTAGAACTAATGTTCATGATGATGCGATTATGGAAACAATCCTTCATTTTTACATGGGTGAATGATAGATAGGCATATAAAATTATTTTATTTCAAAAGTAAAATTATAAAGTTGAAGTACCTTAATAAGATGCATAGGGGTGTGATATTCTAATAGAGGAATCATAATGAAATTCTGTCTGCACTTTGCGCCAACGTAGAGACCTTTTTGCAGGACCCAAAAATCATGGGTTATATCACATATTCCCAGTGTCCGATGTAAAAACAATAGCCATTCAATGGGTTAAAACCTGTTGCAATTTTCACATTTCTGCTAAGACGTTCATAACAACCAAGAATGTGTTTGTGAATGGATGGGAAAAGAGGCTAGTTGCTCACGGCATAAATACTAGTCGATAGGTAAGGCCCGATTCCGTATAAGTGTGGCCTACATTTATGGTAGTCAGGCTGACGTTATCATGCCTTTTTGTTCTAGGTAAGCCCTTTTAAGATGCATTTTATCTCCATTGTTACTTTATACATACCTCGTTTTGTTCATTGAAATAAATCCTTTTCTTTTAGATCAGGGTTGTCTTTTAGTGTCTCTGAGCATTTAAATTGTTGTCGTCATCAATCTGTAAAGTTCTGGTTGCAGGATGTTAATAATTTCCCCCATTTGCTGTCATGTCCATACCTGTTAAATGTATTGGAAATAATATCAAGTGTCATTACGAATTCTCATTTTGGTGAAATACCATAAACTGCAAAAATACCCGTGACATAGGTACTGACTTTCAAAACTCAGATAGCCTCTACCACATTCCCAAATGTTCATCCAGCGGCCAGTTAGTTGCACTATAGATCCAATATGTCTGTTACACTTACAGTTCATTTTTCAACGGTATAATTAGATGTGGCCGTTCCATTCTTTGTTTTAGCTTCTATTCTGAATTTCTGATATTCACGCTCATATTTAATTGACAGAGCTAAAAATAAACATCAATAATGCCATTGTTGAAAGACTTATTTTATGTGAATCTTTGTTGGGTAATCAAGATTCAAGACTCATTTCACATCAATACATTTGTAGTAGAGTAGGAAAACTGCATTTCGTGTTTTGGTTCAACTCTCTATGTAACAAAAATCTGTCCGACTTTGATGATAAACCAAATGTTCAATACTAGTGTTTCTCACCAGTGTTTATCTGATCCAGTTCATTGTAATTGATTTTAGATGGAAATTTCACATTTTTTTTCTTCCTGTATATAGGATACAACTAATCAGGAAAAGATGATACTAACATTTTATTTACTTTGTACAATTTGCTTTTGCGATGAGCAGATGGCTGCAGTTGCTGCCTTGTGTGTGCAGTATGAAGCTGACTTCCGCCCCAACATGAGCATTGTGGTGAAAGCCATTCAACCTCTACTGAATGCTAGACCTGTTTCTGCTGGCAGAAGTCCTTAATTGTAATATCCTGTATGGTGGATTTTGTCATTCGTTATGGCATTAAAGATGCTGTGGAAGATTTTGGTCATGTTTGGAACTATCGGAAACATTGTTAAATTTGTGTTAGTCGCTGACTCTGTAATTCCTGATGTGAAATATCTAATTGTGGACTCCATCAACCATCTAATAAAATTGGCATCATGGAAGTTCTATAAGTGAGACTCTTTATACGCATTAATTTATTGGAATTCTGAGATCTATGGTATATTTGAGGCTTGAGCTCATCAAATCTTTGTTATCTAATGTTTTTATGTAAAACAATGTGTTAGACATGTCATCTAAATGATTCTGCTGTAGCTTTATAGAAGGTAGATGGGAGAGGTAAGAGATGATAGAAAGAACAGGCACAAACACTAAACACTAATGAAGGCAATGCAAAAAAACCCTTGGGGCATAGCTTGCCCTTCTCGTTATAAAATAGATTAAATAGATTTTGCAATGCATGGAGAAATTTCTCGAATTATCTAGCACTGCTAAATAGTTATCTAAAATTACTTGGGACTCACAACTAAGTGCCCCACTGGAGTTCACATGCAACTGCTCACTCACTCTAGTTAACAGGGGAGATTACTATACTTTAAAAGGGATGAATAGTATTGGATGAGCAGACCCAGAGATAAGGTTGATCACATATTAGTTCTAGTATCCAATGCTTTGCTCTTACAAATCTGATCGGTGAATGCATTTCTTATTTGATTTGTATCTCAGTCAAGCAAGGGGGCACTGACAATTCTGTTTCAATAAATCCTAAGTCACGAGTGTGTGAAAGCGCACTGATAGAAAATTCATAGGCAGTTGATTTTGGCCTCCTAAGCTACAGTGAGAACATGGGCGCGTGCTTAATAAACAGAGAATGTTTCAATAAATCCTAAGTCACGAGTGTGTGAAAGCGCACTGATAGAAAATTCATAGGTAGTTGATTTTGGCCTCCTAAGCTATAGTGAGAACATGGGCGCGTGCTTAATAAACGGAGAATTATGTTTGAGGCTGATCCAGGTGGATATTGGTGGCCACCCGCCTATTCCACTTGGGCCCCCACCATTGTCTCTTTCAGTTTTTCAGTTTCGGCATAACTTACTATTTTTAGCAGTTTTCTGGGTCCTGAACTTTCGGAGCCGTTTTGAGGCCCTAAACGATGTTTTTTGGGTATCGCGCCTCTAGCAAATATCATTCCATTTCGGAATGATATTTGTGGCGAAAGTTGTAGTCTTCGGATAGAGCTTTTTAATGATGTATCATGTGCGTCACACGGAGATAGTATGCCAAAGTTACCTCCCTGGGAAGTTGAAACACCAATTTACCCAAACGGGGCCCATAGTTTTGGCGCTTCATCTCCTAGGGTTAGGTTTTTGGATGTTCAGGATTCTCCATTGTTTCTCAATAATAAATAGGCCCTTGAGCCTCATTATAACTCAGTTCAGAGGCCTGTAGCCGCCACATCTCTTCTTAGAGATAGCTACCAGTGCCCTAGCTAGTTTTATTTCCATTCTGTCTGTAAGCAAATTTCAGTTCTTTGATATTAATGAAATGATGTGTTATTTCCGCTGCATCTCTGTATTTATGGTTATATGTTTATTCTGTTGTGTTCCTGCATAAATCCGGATCAGAGGCACTGATAGAAAATTCATAGGTAGTTGATTTTGGCCTCCTAAGCTATAGTGAGAACATGGGTGCGTGCTTAATAAATAGATAATTATGTTTGAGGCCCTAGCGTTGCTGATTCAAAATCAAAATCGAAGTTTTGTAACTTACAACAGTATTTTGTTGATAATTTATATCAATCCTCTGATTTGTTGGTTTGATACACCTCTTTAGGATAATTTGCCTGTACTTAGATTCCCCAAGTGCTCTCTCTGCAAGCAGGAAATATTTGTGGTGTTACTCACGGTTTCAAATTTAGTTAAGCTTCCACACAATATTCTGTGTTCAACTTGAGCTTCTATGTTTAGGAAGCTAAACAGTTAAGCTCCTCTAAAATAAAATTAGAACGAAATGCCACCCTCTCAGATAAAATGATGTTATCATTCTCTGCGATTGATGACTTTGATGGAGAGCTAGCCTCTCCTCTCTTCATTCTGCTTCCAACTTCATCACACTTTGACATCTGCATAACATTTTATGTTGGGCATGGTTTTGTATTTGTTTTATTCGTGCTTTTTTTTAACTAGTTAGCTCTTTTTTGCGTTTTCACTAAAAGTAGTGATAGTGATAAGATGTAATATTATCTTTCAGTCACTTTCTTGATTTGGTCTGATTTGGTCATTTAGTCCATGGTAATTTATGGTAATTTATCGTGGTTTTTTCTTATACCATGGTATTTGTTCTTGGTTTTGGAGGGAAATTAATAAAATAAGATCTCTAGAGAGTCCATCAAGTCTTATTTATTTTATTGTTTTTTTTAGAATTTGGGAGACCTGAGACGACATTTGTGTGATGGATCCATTCAAGTTTCACAATGTCTTATTATTGTCATTGTTGAACAACCGTACATGCCATTTGTAAGATTTCCTATTTTATTCTATAGCCATATGTTTATTTCAACTAATAATATAAATAAAGGGCTGAATTTCTAAATCCTATTTGTTCTGGTTGAAAGTTTATTTTAAGTCAGATGTGTTAAAAATTTGAACATTTTGTGCATTCCCGTTCGCTGTATTTTTTAGTTTCATTAAGAACTTTGTGGTAGTTGAAAATAATTAATATTATTTTATATTAATGGAGAAATGGTTACACAAGTTGTAACGTATCTCCTTAGTTTAAGATTAGTTCCTATAATTTAGGAGTTTGTTTGCAACTTCCTAATTCTTAGTGATGTACTTAATGATGTAATGCCTCATTCATGAAGATAGAGTAAACTCATAGTGTTCTCTCTGTTTGAGTGCAGTCTCCAGGTGCAGTACTCACCTGTGAGCTGCAACTCCTCCTTTTTCAATTCAGTGTGATTTTTATCTTGGTATCGGAGCTCAGAGTAGGGACAGCCTTAATTTTTTTTTAGGATGCATCATTGATTGCAGAACCGTAGTGGCGGAAGAGCTTATAGAAGTTTTCGTAGATTCAGGTGGATTGCAGTAACACCTGAAACACAGGTCTCAGATGACTGATCATCTCTGAGCGAGAGAAAGGATTGGCGCGGTTTTTTCGCGAACAGTCGCGCCATTGGCGCGGGTTTTAGGGAGATAAGCGCGCCAGCGCGCCAAAATACGCTATTGGCGAGGAAGTACACGCAAAAGTCGCGCCAGGGCTGGGACTCGCACGCATTTTGAGTTGGGCGCGGATTTTTCGCATCAAAGAAGCGCCAGCCTCTTTCTCTTTGGGAAGGTCTGCAATTTTTTGCAGAATCGGCCCTGCCCGGTGGTGGCACATTGAAGTTCCGAATTCGCCCGGTGGTGGCAGATTGGACTTGCCCGGTGGTGGCGCATTGAAGTTCCTGATTTGCTCGGTGGCAACAGATCGGACTTGCCCGGTGGTGGCGCATTGAAGTTCCTGATTTGCTTGGTGGCAGCAGATCGGACTTCCCGGTGGTGGCGCATTGAAGTTCCTGATTTGCTCGGTGGCAGCAGATCGGACTTGCCCGGTGGTGGCGCATTGAAGTTCCTGATTTGCTCGGTCGCAGCAGATCGGACTTGCCCGGTAGTGGCGCATTGAAGTTCCTGATTTGTTCGGTGGCAGCAGATCGGACTTGCCCGGTGGTGGCACATTGAAGTTCCTGATTTGCTCGGTGGCAGCAGATTGGACTTGCCCGGTGGTGGCACATTGAAGGTACAATTTTTTTTTGGGAAAACAGTGGTCAGGATCTGGTATGTGGTGATTTTTTTTTTTTTTAGTGTGTCCTGCAATTATTCAGTTGGGTAGAATTATTCATCAGAGGATCAGGAATTTTATCAGTCCAATATGAATAACAGTATAGAATCGTATCTCCACGAGTCTGGCAAACTCGATGGATCGAATTTCTCCAACTAGAAATTCAAGATACAGACTTTACTTGAAAGCGCAAATGCGTGGTCGATCGTTACAGGAAGTGAGCTGAGACCAGGATCAGCTGCACAAGAACAAGACTGGGATAAAAGGGAGACAAAAGCAAAGGTCATATTGAAGATGTCTGTCAAGGACAATATTATCCCGCATATTAGAGACTGTAAATCGGCCACTGACATTTGGACGATGATTAAAAACCTATACCAGACGCAGAATACAAACCGTGTCTTGTCACTCAAAGGCAAGCTATTTGCGATGAAGATGGAGGAGAATGAGTCCGCTGCTGGATTCATTGCGAGAGTCAAAGACCTGAAGGACAGATTGGGAGATATCAGAGAGAAAGTTTCCGATTCGGATCTGGTCACGATCACGTTGAACGGAATGACAGATGAATACCAGATGTTTATCACAGGGCTGGCAGCAAGGGAGAAAGCCCCTATGTTTGAAGAGCTGACAGGGATTCTGCTACAGGAAGAAGAGCGACGACAAAATTTGAAATCGTAGAGCAATGACCTTGCTCTGATGGCGAAAAGGAGACAGTATAGAGGGAAGCAGCCATAGCAGCAGCAGAGAGGAGCCAACACATTTCAGAAGAGACCGTTTAAAGGTATGTCTGCTAATAATTTTCCCAGCAAGAAATGTTTTTACTGTGGAAAACCTGGTCATCAGATTAAAGAGTGTTATAAGAGGCAGGCAGACGAAGTAAGAAACAAACAGAGAAAGCACAAAGGTTACTTCGTTGAGGAAGATGAGGATCAGAGCCACAAACTTCGACTATTCACAGCTGATTGTGTTCTTTCAGCTTCAAAGGGAGATGAGGACGACATATGGTATGTCGACTCTGGTGCATCCTCACATATGACAGGTAAGATGGAATGGTTTGAATTTCTTGAAGAAACTTCATGTGGGTCGAAAATCTATTTAGGAGATGATAGTGGATATGAGATCAAAGGATACGGTCATATTCCGGTAAAGTTACCTAGTGGTGACATTAGACACCTTAAAAATGTATTGTATGTGCCCGGAATTAAGAAAAATTTGATCTCTGTATCTATGATCACTGATCAAGACATGCAAGTTCAATTCTTTAAGACTAACTGTGTCATAAAGGATAGCCAGATGGAAACAGTTGCAACAGGAGTGCGTGAAAAGTATGCCACAGTAAGCCATGGTCGCAACTGGATCGACAGAAAATCTCTGGCATCAGAGATTTGGCCATCTTAATCTGCAAGACCTCATCTTATTTCAGAGAAAAGGTATGGTTGATGGACTCCCTGTTTTCCATAATGTTAAGTTGGATTGTGATGGATGTGCATTAGGGAAAATGCATAGAGAAGAGTTCCCTTTGCATGTTAATGGAAAAGAAAGAGATATCTTAGAATTGGTGCATACAGATATATGCGGACCTATGCAGACTAGGTCATTAGGAGGTGCATATTATTTTCTCTTATTTACAGATGATTGCACTAGGTTCTCATGGATATACTTTCTGAGTAAAAAGAGTCAAGCCTTTCAGTATTTTAAAGAGTTTAAATCTATGGTAGAAAACCATACAGGAGAAAGGATAAAAATTCTTCGCTCAGATCAAGGGGGAGAATATAGGTTGGGAGAATTCATGAATTTCTGCAAGCAGCATGGGATTATTCAACAGTTCACAGTGCCCCAAACTCCTTAGCAAAATGGAGTGGCAGAACGAAAGAACAGAACTCTTGTGGAGTGCGCAAGGAGCATGCTTCAAGGTAAGGGTGTATCAAATGGTTTTTGGGCAGAAGCTATTAACACTGCTGTCTACTTAAAGAATATGAGTCCTACTAAATGTCTAGGCTTCAAAACCCCTTTTGAGGCATTGTTTGGATTCAAACCAGCAGTGAGTCATTTAAGAATATTTGGGTCAAAAGCTTATGCTCATATACCTAAGGCAGATAGGAAGAAGTTAGATCCAAAAGCCTTGAAATGTATCTTTGTTGGATATGGCACTGAGTTCAAGGCATATAAGTTATTTAATCCTGTGACTCATAAAGTTTTTGCAAGCAGAGATGTCATATTTCATGAACAGGTTGAAGAAGGAAAGGATGACTGTAACAGAGATTGGCACATTCCATTGCTAATGGAAGAAAACAGTGAGGATGATGAAGTGCAGGAGCAGAAACAAGAAGAAGTAACAGGTAATGTATTCAATGATGCAAGCCCGGAGAACGCTGAAATAGACAGATTTGAGGTAAGTCCCCTACCAAGGAGATCAAGTAGGAAGACTCAATTACCATCCAGATTGAAAGACTATGCATTACTGACAAACATTTTAAACATTGTAGAACTTGCAAATCATGAAGAAGCAAGTAAATCTGATGCATGGAGGGCTGCAATGCATGAGGAAATTGAATCAATCAATAAAAACCATACTTGGGATTTGGTTGAATTGCCTGAAGGTAAAACCCCCATAGGATGCAAATGGTTGTAAAAACCTAAAATAAATGCAGATGGGAGTATAGAAAAACTTAAAGCTAGACTGGTAGCAAAGGGTTACTCACAACAAGAGGGAATAGATTTCGATGACACCTTTGCTCCTGTAGCCAAATTAAACACCATTAGAATGCTAATTTCCTTAGCAACAAAACATAAATGGCAGCTACACCAGCTAGATGTTAAGTCTACATTTTTGAATGGTGACTTGAAAGAAGAAATTTATTTAGTTCAGCCTGAAGGTTTTGTGAAAAAGGGGCAGGAACATCTTGTTTGTAAATTGAAAAAGGCACTTTATGGTTTAAAACAAGCACCCAGGTCGTGGTATGAGAAGATTGACTCATTTTTTGTACATCATGGCTTTCATAGGAGCTTGAATGATCCAAATCTGTATACCAAGTTTAATAAACAGAGGCAAATTATTTTGATTTCTTTGTATGTAGATGATATGATCATAACAGGGGATGCTAACAATCTGATCAAAGAAATCAAACGGCAGATGTCACAAGTATTTGAGATGAAAGATCTCGGAAATCTCCATTACTGTTTGGGATTGGAAGTATGGAGAGATTCTGGACAAACTTTTCTTACTCAAGGGAAGTATGCCAGAAGCTTGCTGGAAAAGTTCAGAATGGAGCAGTGTAGATCAGTAGCAACACCATTGCAGCAGAACTTAAAGTTGAGAAGTGATGATGGTACTAAAGCGGTGGATGCCACTATGTATAGACAGCTAGTTGGCAGTTTGATATATCTTACTACAACCAGACCAGATTTGGCATACTCTGTTAGTACGTTGAGCCAGTTCATGTCAAAACCACTCGAAAGTCATTGGGTCGCAGCAAAAAGTGTGTTGAGGTATCTTAGTGGTACTAGTAATTATGGTATTTTGTACACTGACACTTCTAATGTTACTCTAGCAGGGTTTTTCAGATTCAGATTGGGCAGGTAACTTGGATGATCGAAGGTCTATCACAGGTTACGCTTTCAGCATTGGATTCGGGGTCATAGCATGGAGCAGCAAAAAGCAAAGCACTGTAGCCTTATCTTCATGTGAAGCTGAGTACCAAGCATTGTGTGCAGCCACATGTGAAGCTATCTGGTTGAGAAGACTTCTCAACGATGCAGGAGAAGAACAGAAAGAATCAACTATCATCAAAACTGATAACCAGAGTACCATCAAGCTTGCATACAATCCAATATTTCATAAAAATACCAAGCACATCGATACTCAGTTCCATTTTGTTCGAGAGAAATTACAGTCAAAAGAGATATTTGTTGAATATTGTAAAACTTGTGACAATATGGCTGATATTTTTACTAAGCCTCTTGGGCGTGTAAAGTTTGAATTATTTAGAAGGATACTAGGAGTTCAGGATAATCCTTTCTCCATTAAGGGGGGAGTTGAAAATAATTAATATTATTTTATATTAATGGAGAAATGGTTACACAAGTTGTAACGTATCTCCTTAGTTTAGGATTAGTTCCTACAATTTAGGAGTTTGTTTGCAACTTCCTAATTCTTAGTGATGTACTTAATGATGTAATGCCTCATTCATGAAGATAGAGTAAACTCATAGTGTTCTCTCTGTTTGAGTGCAGTCTCCAGATGCAGTACTCACCTGTGAGCTGCAACTCCTCCTTTTTCAATTCAGTGTGATTTTTATCTGTGGTTTTGGTTACTCATTTGCCGTTAATAAAATTATATCTTGTTTCTCATAATTTTCAACTCCCATTTACAAACTTTGTTAATAAAATTATCTTCTATCTCATAAATTTCAATTCCCATTCACAAATTTTGTAGTTACTCATTTGATATTAATAATTTTTTTTTTCTTTATTTGTATTTTTTATTAACATTAAGCTTTAGTCTTACTTGACTCGATATTGATAAAACCAATATAGATCTATTTTGAAAGTTTATTTTAAATCAAATCAAGTCATTGATAAAACCAATATAGATCTATTTTGAAAGTTTATTTTAAATCAGATCTGTTAAAAATCTGAACATTTTGTGCATTCCCGTTCGCTGTATTTTTTAGTTTCATTAACAACTTTGTGGTTTTGGTTACTCATTTGCCGTTAATAAAATTATCTTGTTTCTCATAATTTTCAACTCTCATTTACAAACTTTGTTAATAAAATGATTGTACCTCATAATTTTCAATTCCCATTCACAAATTTTGTAGTTACTCATTTGATATTAATAAAAATATTTTCTTTATTTGTATTTTTGATTAATATTAAGCTTTGGTCTTACTTGACTTGATATTGATAAAATCAATATAGATCTATTTTAACCACTGAGCTACCAAACATAGATCTATTTTAATCACTGAGCTACCAAACATTTAGAGACATCAAATCTTTTTTCTAAATGTGTTTTTTTTTGCACTTCAAGAGATTTAATCTTTCTGGACACTTAGTAGATCCTTTGGATCTAGTTTAATTATTAATTATAATTAATTATAATTATAATAATTATTATTAATTTTTTAAATTCAAATTCAAATTTTATTTCTATTAAATTTCACAAGTCAAAATATTTAAATTAATAATTATGATGATGATGGTTAACGTTCACTGAGACCAATCTTTGGTCTATCGGACCTAAAGAAAAGAGTTATTTAGTTTGATTTAAGATTTTATTCCTATGCTCGAAAAGCTTGGAGAGAAGCCTCCCGAGCTCACTATAATTTTGACATCTTAAAAGGCTAGGAAGGTCAATATTGCAACAAAAATTATGAAATTGAGCTCTAATGTAGTTGTACGCGTGACACTCTAAGAGGAAGTGATTTTCATCCTCGATGTTCATATTCTCACAGAGATGGCAGATCCTTTCCATCCAGGGTGTTTTAGGAACTGTCCAATGACCTGTTTCACTATGGAACTCATGAGAGTTCGTTCTAATCTTGCCTATATTAATTTTCTTCTTTGAGCTAGTTAAAACAGAGAGATACTTTTGATATTCTAGGGTGGGGTTGATGACCTCCTTATAATATCTTAATTTTTTTTTAGCTGCTAGATCTTTCTCACACCACATTTTTTCTTTGAACTTAGAAGTAACAATTTTTTAAATGTTATTAATGTTTTGCAATGCAACATTCTTGTTGATCTCCCAATGGTTTAACCAAGCCCTGGTTTCTTTATACCAACCTCATTTAAGCCTTAGGTGGTTTTGTTTGTAAATTTAAATAGCCATGGATCTATAGTCTTCTATATGTGGATATGCTTGTGCGGTAGAAGCCTAGTCATAGCTAGGCTCTCGATAGAGAGAAAGACCACTTCTGGAAGACAAAGTGGGTGTATTGCTTTTAATTTTAAGGTTATCGTTCTGTAAAGCAACATGATTTGTCAATTCAATCATATAAACGATTCTCTTCATCACGCAACCCCAAACCTCACATCCATATAAGATAACAAGAGTGACTAAAGTTTCAAAGAGGAACTTCTTTCTATCCCACATTACGAGGTTTGCCGTTTTACAATTATTTTCAAGACCAAAATAAGCTTTTCACCCCCCATTAATCCTTTTCTGAATTCTATAGTTCGAGTTGAGCTTGTGATGAATATCAATTCCTAGGTACTTGTAAGAAGACACTTCCTCCAAGTTACTATTGTCATACATAAAATTAGCGTAAGTGTCCTTCTTGGATTTGATAATCATAACTTTTGTTTTGTTAGCGTTAATAGACATACCCAGTGTAGAGCATAAATCCTTAAGAAGTCTAAGTTTCTTATCAAGATCGGATGGACACCTTGTGAGAAGAACAATATTGTCAACATAGAGAAGAAGGATGATGACTATCCCAGTTAAGATCGTGCCAGCACATCCTGCTTCCTCTAAACAACCTTCTAGCTGGTCGATGTAAATTCCAAATAGGGTAGGGGAGAGGGGGCAACCTTGTTTAACTCCGATATTACACTTAATATCTTTCGACCACCCCTCATTGCTCTTTAACTTGGCAATTACATTCTCGTATAACCTTATAACGGTCGCTCTTAGCTCTAAAGGAACATTTAATTCTTCTAATCTATTCCATAGGTTATTTCTAGGAACCGTATCGAAAGCCTTTCTAAAGTCCACAAAGCAACAAAAGAGATTGGATTTATCATTGCGGCATTCCTCCACAATGATCCTAAGCGTAACGAGGTGGTCTGTTGTTGAGTGTTGCCTTCTAAAACCTGCTTGGCCCTTAGCCCGCTTACCTTCACTTTGAAGCCAAATGCTCAACTTCTTTTCCAAAATAATACCATATAACTTGGCTAAGAGAGGGCTGATCATAATTGTCCGATAATTAGAGGGGTTATTTGTATCCCCACTTTTAAAAATAGGGCTAATGAGACTCTGAGTCCAAGGTTTAGGGAACCCCTGCTTGACCGCTTGGTTGAAAAGCTTGTGGATGTGGGGGATGAGGACATGACCTCCAATTTTTAAGATTTCCGCCTAGTAATCTTCAATGTCTTTAGCTTTCCCATTTGCCAGGCGTTTAACCCCAAAATCAATGTCTTCTAATGAGAAAACTTCTTTCGTTTTGAGCAGGGTTTCAAAGTTATCCCTGGCATTTGGAGATTCATAAAGCTTTTTAAGATAGGAATTCAAGTCGTGTAAAGCAATTTTATTATTACCTTTAGTTTTCCTAGTTAGAATCTGCCTCCAGAATTTCTTAGGAGCTACCTTAGAGAGGTGTAAGTGATTCTCCTGTCTTTTACGAATATATTGCATTTTTTTCCTTTTAGTTAGGGCTTTGTAGATTTTTATCTTGTCAATTTTGAGAGATTCATCAACAGCTTCCTTAATTGCTCTCCTCACACTTTTGCAATCTTTGTCATACCATGGGTTGGTTTTGCTATTTCTTTTATTACTTGAGACTTCAATTGAGAACTTGTTAATAGAATATGAGAGGGTTGTAGTAAAATTATGATAGAGGTCATCTATGTTGTCTATACTAGATAAAGGAAGCAAATTAATTTTTAATTCATTTAAAAAGAGATTGTTTTTATTTCTATCAAAGATTTAAGTTCTTTTGACTATAAGGATTATCTTCAATGGGATCTCTATGCATGACAAAATTGAGAGTTATGAGTAAATGCTAATGATCAGAGTGAGGCTCGTGGTCATCTAAGATGTCAAAATTTATTATTTCGTTGTATAAAGGGAGATCGGAAATAACATAGTCTACCATGCTGTTGCCAAGCCCATGGATGCAGGTCATCTGGCTAGAATTGGGCCACTTCTTTATACCGTTGCAAATTATGAGATCCTGAGCACTACAAAGCTTGACTAGCTCCGACCCAAACAAATTATCCCCGAGGTCTTCAGAGCTCCTTTTGTACCGACTAGCCAGAGTAAGGTCTTCGTCTAACCAAAGAGAATTGGGGTTGGAATGATTGCTTAGAAGAATAACTTGGTTGCTTGAAGTTCGAGCATTAAAGTCACCCATTAAAAGGATATTACCTTCATTCCTTAGGCTAGAAATATCATTCTCTAAACCATTGTAAGGACTATTTTAATCTAGATTCTTTTTCTTATAGAAGTTAAAATTAATGGGGGGGGAAATAACAGATTGCTATGTAGGTCTTTTTATCATTAATGTCCGTAATCTCAATCCAACTATATTGGTTGTAAGGGTCGTTTTTATAAATCCTAGCATGGGGGGATATGTTCTTCTTAATGTAGCAAGCTATGCCCCCAATGCCTCTAC